>JAQBSW010008925.1:0-31441 GCA_029291075.1 Eudiplozoon nipponicum
AACTATAAAGCAAACCTGAATCTCCAACTATTATCACACCATGACGGAGAGATAGTTGAGTATCGAGCTGAAGAACTTTGTCTATTTGCACTGTTGAAACAGCGAGGCCCATATCCCTCATAGCTCTCGCAACGGCTATCTGTTAAACGTTAGTTTGCATATTTAAATTTATTTTAATTTGTGTGATACTATAGGTAAAAGTATTTAATTTTAAATTTAAATTTAATCATATATAAATTAATGTTTCGTTTATGTTAATTAGCATTAACTTATTGAATAATTTTCTAACAATCCATGTTTGTTTGCAAGGTTGGTGAAAACCATTTTAAAATAATTTTTGCAAAAATAAACTAAACACTGATTCCACTGTATCTATTCATCGTGTGAAACTGGCGATAATTTTGCTATGTTATGTGCTAGGTTAGATTCAATATGATTGTTTTTTATTCAATGCTCAAAAAATTTATTGAAAGATTTAAGTACACAAACTCAGAAAACTGTCTTACTTTAAAACATAGTAAAAATATCGTTATGTTATTTTCAGAACCATTATTATCTATCTCAGCAATTCAGAATTAAATTGTTGTTTTTGCAAATTGGCTATATGGCGTTTAAGGCGGTGTCAGACATTGATATAAACTAAATGTAATAAGTTAAATTAGGAAACAATTATAGATAAATCTTATGTGCTTGCATTAAATCGAAAAGAACTTTCTAGATTTAAAATAATACATAAAAAGATATTCAGATTTCGCGTATTACTTCAATTCAAGTCACAAATACGTTTTCGACTTTGAGCCTAGCCTTCAATTAGTCTGAGCGCTAGAAGAAACAAATTTTGAAAAATCAAAACAGAGATAAACTTCTCTTTACCGACCTGCAAAGTCTGTATAGTCTTTGTGAACAAAGACAATTAGCAACAATTAGTAATATCATTTCTTATTTTATTAAGCATTAACTCGTTATTATAAAAGTGAACATATATAATATATTTTACTAAATCGAGAGCGAAATTTTAAATATTGAATAAGAATGGACCTTGGCTTCAAAAACATAAATATTTGATGATTGTATTGTACAAATTAATACAATATGTATATATATACATATAAAACACAAATCAAATGAAAAATACGACATCTCGCTCTTTAAATCGGACCTCCGAAGTGCGTATGGCCAATATATGCGCACATTCAAAGGCAATAAACTGGTCACCAAAAGGCATCTAGAAGAACTGAATGAGCTACAACGAAACAAACAAAGTCAGACTCATGAAGCCAGACAAAGGGACAGGCGTAGTGTTAATGAACTATACGGACTATAGTCAGGCGATGTTACAAATTCTGAATGACAAATCAAAATTTAAACGCGAAGAGGTACAACGCGATACTACGGCAAAATTAGAAAATTCCATAACGAAGATTCTAAACCGAATTATTTCGAAGATCGAAGCCAAACAAGAAATCGACATAGAGCACAAAATTGCTTTTTTTACAGAATGCAAACATGCCAAGCCCGTAGGTTCAACGCAACCGATATTATATGGGTTGCCCAAGGTTCACAAAATGACCAACAATGAAAGACTTCCGCCTTTCAGGCCCATTTTCCATAAATACAGGTGAGAGTGATGTTCAACACAACAAAACTGATGCGCACGAATGAAAAAGATAGCCTCTCTGTGACGTCAACACCTTTGTCTGTATACAAATTTCAATGTACCTGCAACGCTCAGTACATCTGCAGATCAAAAAAGAGGCTCGAAACTAGAATAAATCAGCATCTCCCTCAAAAACTATTAAAAAGGGGTGCAGCTCCTGCACAAAAATCAGCAATTTGCGAACATGTACTACTCACAGGTCATGCTGTTAGTAGTAACAATTTTCAGTTCTCTACAAGGCAAAAACAGAGAAAATGCTTCTGGCTTTTGAAGCTATTGCAATTAATAAGCTGAAGCCCTGCTTAAACGTGCAGAAATAATTCAAAAAGAACATAAAATTGGACTGGAACAAAGACATAACTGACATGCCCTTAAAAATAGCCAACGTTTCGCAAAATACGACACATAAATCAATTACGGACGCAATTAAAACGAAAGCGATGACACACCAAATGACGTTACGCAAAAGGAGTGGTCTAAATTGCGCAAAAGTAGTGGTCTAAATTGCGCAAAACAAAGGCTAGCACAACGAAGAGGAGATTGGTTACGACAAATGTACAGTGGGATTGGATGAACGAATATACTAACGAATCCAGAACAATAGCTGTAGATACTGGTAGAAATAAGATTTATTAATAAATGTTATTCCATGGAGTACGTTGTTTTGTTCTTATATATATATATATATATATATATATATATATATATATATATATATATATATATATATACATCGTTAAAAGTTTCACCATTAAAAAAAGTGAGTAGAAAACAACGTATTCCATGGAGTATTATGTATTAATAAATCTTTTTTTCTACTAGTACCTACAACCATTATTATGGATTCGTTAATATTTTCGTTCATCCAATCCCAACTGTACAATTGGTGTGACCAATCCCCTCTTAGCTATGTCTGCCTTTGCTTTGCGCAATTTAGACCACTCCTTTTGCGTAATGTCGTGTGGTGTGTCATCGATTGCATGGTATTGGCGTTCGTAATTAACGGGTGTTTTGTATTTTGCGGAACGTAGGCTAGTTTTGAAGGCCTGTTGGTTATGTTTTTGTTCCCGTTCAATATAATTTCTTTTTGGATTACTTTCTACACGTTTAGGCTGTGGTTAGTCAAACCAATTGCGATAGCTTAAATCGAGAGCGAAATTTTAAATAATGCATAAAAATAGACATTGGCTTCAAAAACATAAATATTTGTGGATTCTGTTGTAGAAATTAATGCTATTATATATATAGTATATATAGTATATATATATTTATATATATATATATATATATATATATATATATATATATATATATATATTACATATTTTATTCAGAAAGCTTTGAGATCTTGCAAAAAAAAATTCTGTGCTTTATACTATTCGCATTCATAGAATAACAAACTGTGTAATATTACATACACGTTTAAAAGCAGTTAGCTAAATGTTTAAATTGTCTCACCTTAAGTGCCGTTTTACTTTCAGAAGCAAACTCGTCAAAATTTGCATCATTTTGTAATACAGTACTATTTCCACTCTCTCTGCAAGATCTTCCGTTATTGAAGTCCATTCGTCTACTCGTGTTTCTGCTATACGTGAATATTTCTTTTACCAAATGCTCAAAGTTGATGGCATCAGCGCATGTTAAATGGGGCAGAATCACATCAAACAACGCTTGTGCTACATAGGTACTTTCTTCTATCTGATCATTACTGACTGGACTAAAAATATAAAAATTATTTACAGATCAAAATACTTTTTATTTGATTACATTGTTTCTAGTATCTGCGAAACTCGTTTACACTAAATGTCGTTTTATTTGATGAAAATACTTCTTTTTGGGTACAAAATAAGTGTATATGGGAAGGCAGTGAACTTTTCGTCGTTAGAGTCAAGACGCATTAATAATCTTTATTTCGTGCAAATTTAATATTACAAAAATTCTCAAAACAACACTCATCCAATCATTAATTATATAATAATAGACTCCAACGATTTACTATCATAAAAAGCCAAGTTAATTATGAGCATATATTTCATGCCTGTAACAATAAAAAGTATTTAAAATTTGGTTAATTTTGGGCTTTTAATCATATCAGGGAGATTGTTTTATAAGTACCATATCATTGTATAAAAGGACCGGTTGTCAATTCGGCGGGAATGGCAGATTACAGTTTGTTGCAGAGGCCAACATTGGTCACCGAATAAACAATTCTAGCCTTAAAAAAGACCATACGAATGGTTAGTAATTTTGTTATCAGTAGACATATAGACGTCTTTAACGATCACAAAGCACTAGTGCATTGGATATCAATTGGTATAGAGAAGAAACAAATACACCCAGCCGTTCACAAAATCGTGCAAAAGGCTGTAACGATTCACCATCGAGCCGGCATCGAGAACGCTGCAGCCGATGCACTGACCCAACAATCTGCTGTTGGAGTATCATCACTTATAAATGGATCTAAAGAACAGGGCAAATGTACCAAATCACGAGAATTTTTCTGTCAACTAGTCAACAGCACACCTGTGTCCGCTTTATATACCGCTTTGTCCCTAATAAATAGGCTGTTAGTGCTGAAACAAAGAAAAACAATGCATTTGTATATTACAAAGTCGATACAGCACAACAAATGGCTATTTGTCAGTGGCATTTCTATTGGCACGATAGGAACATAGATATAAAATTAATCGAAAATTGGTTGCGCGAGCGGTGATAAAATTTATTATAATCAAGTTTGCGGTCCTGATATAAGCACCTTCCCGTTTATTACTAACATATGCCACTGTAAAGTAAGAATTGTAGAGTGTAGAAAAGGCAATTTATCCAGTAGACCGGTGTCGTCCTTATTGGGAACTCTTCATGTACTGGCCAAAATTTGCCGCACACAGGGCTCAAACCTGGGCACGACTTCTTCGGAATCTGGTGCTCTAACAACTGAGCCACCCTGCTGCACACTACACTTTAAACAATTTTCAGTTATATTCTAACTAATATAACATGGTTAGTTGATTTTAACTTAAGCTGGGGCTCATATGGCATCCATTTAAGCACAAAGTTCCAACTACATATCCCAAATATGCCATTACTGAACAGACAACACATTACATGCGGAAGTGGTGATTATAATAATTCTTATCACCGCCCGAGCAACCAGTGTTCGTTTAATTATATAAATGTTAATTTCAATACCACTTCCCCATGTAATGTGGTGTCTGTTCAGTAATGACATATTGACGATGATTAATTGGAACTTTTTGTCTAAATGCATGCCATATGAGCTCCACCTAAAGGAAAAATAGACTAACCAAGTTACTTTAGTTAGTATATAACTGAAAATTGTGTGCAGTGTAGGCAGGGTGGCTCAGTGGTTAGCGCGTCAGATTCCAAAGCAGACGGGCCTAGGTTCGAGCCCTGTCCGCGGAAAATTCTGGTCAGTACATGATGAGTTCCCAATAAGGACGAAACCAGTCTACTCGATGAATTGCCCTTTCTGCACTATACAATTCTTTGTTTATACTGGCATATGTAAGTAATGAATGGGTCAGGTGCTTACATCAAGACCGCAACCTTGATTATAATAAAATGTACATAGAAATTCGCAGACATTTTCCAAATTGCACTACATGCCACAGTAAAAAGTAAAAAAAATCATAAATACCACTTCACGAGACCAAATTTTGATGAGCAACGTATGTATATTCCGGTCATTTGCGTTTGTATTGTTGAAGCTAATCATAATAGGGAAGATTATAATCTGTTTGGCAGAGCGTTGGATCAGTTAATTTGTTGATCAACACGTTATTGTTCCCAAACAGGTGCACAGTTTGAATCGCGAGTATTCTCCAGTGATGCAAGAGCCTTGACATAAAGAATTACTCGGATAAAACTCATCACCCTCAGACTAATACAACAACTAAGCAAGGACATAGTACGAGGAAATTGGTATTTAGAATTTTTCACTATACTCCATGTCCTGGCTAGACAAATTATCTTTGTTAGAGCGAGCTTTGTGATTTACCTCACCAAAATATACAGGCTTTGCTCCGGATAGAAGACATGGCAAACAAGTAACTCAAAGCCAAACAAGCACTTTGTCATAGCAGATATTCCGGAGCGCGTACACTAGCTAACTTAAGATGTGTGCGCCATCCAATGACATGCATATGCCATGTGAGGTACTTACTCCCGCTTTCTAGCCGGGGACGAATTTATGGTGGTGACCGTGGAACGCATTGCACCACTTTCTGGCAATGTTACTCCGTCTCGTTTGAAATAGGTGGAAGCGGAATACAGCTCCGTTTTCTTCAACATATTCAGCGGCTCCCTCGCTGTGGCTCTTTATCACTTAAGTATGATTACGGGGCCGTCCACAGAAAGAGTAAGAGTGGCAATTTAAATTATCCACGGTTTTCTTTCGTGGGTAGTATATTTTCACTATCAGTTTCGTACAGATGTGATTGATCCCCATTTTCAAGTATGCAACGAGTTCTAATTCGTAGTGGTTGTGTACTGACTCTTCGCGTTCCTCAGAAGGCTTTAAGATCCAAACAGTACAGCTATACCTCACATGGTCGACACATTCTCTCTCCCCAACCCATTTTATTCATGAAATTGCTGCAATTGTACTGGAGATCAGCTATTTGTAGGATATATATATATATATATATATATATATATATATATATATATATATATATATATATATATATATATATATTGTTACAATAATAATCCTCGCCATAATGTCTGCAGTTATCATAAAACGTAGTAAAATTTTAATCATTTTGCAAGTTCTTTAGTATTTTGTGATTTAGCTTCCTATCAATAATTAGTAATTTTCCGGCTATTACATGAATTACAGACTTTATAAAGCAGCTTGAAACAGCCACATCAGTTTCGCCATTACTTAGCTGTATTGAAATGTATAATAATTTGCATAATAAATTTGGAAAATTAAATAATATTAAGCTGGGTTAAGTGCATCCATTTTACAACAACCATGAATCTGGAAGCACCATCTTTCTCCGCAAATAAATAAATAAAATTTGAAAATAAATTGAATATAAACTGGTGACCTGTGCGTGTCTGTATACGTATGCTTATAAATATGTCACTGCCTTTATATTCGTTTTTTTATTTAATGGATGCATAAAATTCATTGTACCCTTCCTAAGTGCAAAAACAAAAAGAAATCGCACGTATATTCTCAATTCGAAGCATTCAAAATAATTACTAAATGTAATAACAAAAGGGAGCTAGTCACATTCGAATCCTTATGGATAAACAAATCGCAGCCAGATTTATGCAAGCAGAAGAAGCATGTTCAGACATTGAGCTTGAATCGGATGTGATGCACGCAAGTGATTGGTTTCAGTTTATTCACACTCTCACTTTGTATACATATTTCTATCTTGTTTTGGTTTCCAATTTATATATAAATATATGTTCATTAGTAGATATTTTAGGAGAAAGTGAGAACGAAATGTTTTTTGTATCTGATAAAATTTCGTTTTGTTTTAGCAGATAGGAAGGGTATAATGAATTTTATTATAGCTCGTATTTCAAAAGAATATGCGTAAAATCTAAGGTGATCCCATTTGTTTTTCTTTTGAAAATTTATGAATTTATATACCAGGTAATGAAGATAGGTTATGTGTGGCGAAAGTAAGTAAACTGTTTTGTATAAAAATGCTTTATGATGCACAATGTAATTCTATTTAAGTTATTTCTAACATGTTTGTTTAGCATTACTTTGTCAGAGGCAGTGCGTCCGGGCCGCTTAAACGAAGGTCTCCGGCTCGAACTAGGGTTGATTTAATTGAACGCATTCCCCAGTCGTAGTGCACTTGATCAGACATCAACTCCTTTAACATGTTGTACGCACACACCAGCTTGTTGCTCATCAGTTTAACATCCTTAAAACCTTTCATTTTAAAGAAAATAGAGGAAAGATAAATTTGAGTATACTTTAATATAGGAAATATCTTCGGCAATAATTAACATGTGTTTGTAATTAAATAAACGGATATCAGTTTTCCGTACAGAACACTTCCCTGAATTTCGAGCGAATTGAAACAAATGTCCTGGTTATTCGAATGAACCATTCCAGATCATAACAAGATTGGAGGGAGTACAGTTAGTCACATCGTCAATTACAGGTGGTACTTACAAAAATTACGTATAAATCATTTGATGTAACGTACAAACGAGACATATGCTATCGTTTGTTTATGAAAACATGCTTCGAATAAAGGAAAGTTAATTTTATTAATGTGAAAAATTGGGCTAAATTATCTTGTCAATGATTAAAACATCAAATACCTTTCTTCAATTCAAGGTAACATGGGCTTCAATTGAATTAGGTGAGCTAAAGCCAGAATGATTTCTGGTTTTACTTATATTCAAAGTTAGCAGCAGTAGATGTTTTTTAGGTTCAATAAAGTGTTTTATTTTGTGTGTGTTTGTTTGAGCTCAACGATGATACTCACTGTTTAATTAAGTAAAGCGAGGTAGAGTTTTTTATTCAAACATCAATGGATTGAGTACTATTTGCTTTAGCATACCCGAACCTTTTCTACCAGTTAGCTGCCATTCATATCACATAGTTCCTTATTCGTGTTGTGTCAGTCTGGAAGCCAATCAGAATGTCACAAGTTTATTTTTACGAACTTTTCTGGTTATTTAGCTTAAGGGGTTGATAATAAAGATGATTATTATGATAATACCATTTTAAAGAAGCCAATAATTCAATTGTTCGCCAATTTGTTTGAACTTTCGGATTCCCCTGAATTGGATGGTCGGTTTTGTTTGGATACTGGACATTATAACTGGATTTATGAAATAGGAAACATAAATTGAGGCATGAGGCTTAAAAGTATATGCTCTTCACGATGAAGAGCGAATGCAGGTAGCAAAAATTCGATGAAATCGGACTTTATGGACATTTCAAAATCAACATGTATGAGTGCAATTTTTCCCAGTGTAGTTGATCGTTTCACCTTGTTGCGCAAATTTGTATTTTGCACATGGTAACAGCGCCAGTGTGGATTGCAGTGTTGAACGCTCATATTATTTGGAAACTTCTGTCACCGTATGCGCCTCTGTTATTTACACTTCAGTTTGTTGCTAATCCGATTGTATGTTTTTTTATTCTAGTCGAGGGCCTGTTTGGTCTTGACTGGATACTAGTAGATTGTTGTTGAATTTTGTTATTCTTGGCCAGTCGATTAGAATATCATGTTGATGAAACATTTGAATATTAAGTCCAGGTGCTTGTTGTTTTATATAAAAGCCTTCATAAATAAATAATAATTATTCTGATTTTGCTTTATGTATAATTGTGAAATTGGTCGAAATGACTGGGTGCCCCGTTGCCAATATATGATCGAAAATAGCTGATTTTCCTGACGGTGCCAAGTCTTTGTTAATCAATTTCTATGGCAAATATTGCTCGATTCTGTTTATCAATTGCTTCTTCCTACGTCCGATATAAGTGCTACCGCACATATATGAGAATTTGTAGACTATGAATGATTTGGAGAGAATTGGCAATTGATCACTGGCATCCAACTTCATGATTCTCTGTGTACTAAATGTCATATTAACCTTAACACTGGGAAAGTTCTCCTTAGTTATTCTATTCAGTCGCCGTGCAATTATTGGGGCTGGTACGTCGCCTCTAAATGGTAAGTTTAGGAAAACCTGCTTGATGGTATCCTCTCTAGTACGAATCTTCCGTGGTCTGATGTTGACGTCAATGAAACGCTCTGGGTAGTTGTTCATTAACAAAATTTTCCTGAGGTAGCCCAGTTCTTCCTCAATCTTGTGTTCGGAGCAGATCTTCCTGATTCTGATTGCTAGGTTGTTTACCAAGTTTCTTTTGTGGGATTTTGGCACACTGCTGTTGTAGTGAATGTATTGTCCGGGGAAAGTGGATTTTCTATATATGGTCAGTGTCAAATCACCGTTTTCTTCTTGAGTGAGTTTGATGTCAAGGAAGGAAAAACTCTCGTATTTCTCTACCTCGAAATTGAATTTGATGTCTGGATCGGCTTTATTTGCTTGTTTGAGGATTTCAGAAGGGTCTGGTGCTTCTGAGATGAAAACAGGATATCATATACATAACTTTTGTAGGCTCGTTTTTTTCCAGGTTATACATATATACATCTGCCAGGAGGGGTGCGATGCAACTTCCCATAGCTACACAATTGATCTGGCAGTAGTACATGCTAATATGAGGTCTTTGATGTCATTGGTGTCTATAGGGAAATCAAAAAACTCATTTTTGATGAGGTCACACAAGATCTCCGTTGTCTTATCCAGTGGTATGTTTGTAAATTAGGATGAGACGTCAAGCGAGACCATTTTATTCTGTAGGATGTTCTTCCCCTTCAATTCATTTGCTAGTTCGAAGAGGTCCTTGATAGTGTTTGTGTTTATGATGCTCCGTATTGGTTCAAGTAGTTTGCAGAGAAACTTGGCTGGTTTATGTTGTGGAGCGTTGATCATTGACATAATGGGCCGCATCGTAGGAGCTCCTGAGGCTGTCACGGCTTTATGAGTTTTTGGTTTGCCGTACAATCTTGCGGTGTTTGTTCCGACGGATTTTGCCTTTTGGATGTGCTCTATGAATTGTGATCTAATATCGGTATCAGCCATCGATAATAAGCCGTGATTTCCCATCTTTCTCAGAATTGCATTTTTTGATTCGATGTTTGTTGAATCATCTTTCTGTTTGATGTCTTGTTTAAATTTAGATTGATCATTTATGATATCGTTCATGGACTTCCTATAAGCGTCGGCTTTAAGTATAACAATTCCTGATGCTTTGTCGGATGTGGCAAGTCTTTTGGATTTGTCTGATTGTAGTTTTCTGAGTTCGTCTATATGCTGTTTTGTGATGATTTAACTGCCTTTGAATTCATTCTTGTGTTGTTCTAGTGCGCTAACTATTTCAGCTTTCAGTCCTTGTCCATTGAATGCATTTGGGGCGTTTTTTTTCGTTATGTCATTGTAGAAATTTTCCGTTCCAGACTGAATGTCAATAATGTCACGTTCACTTAGGTTTTTTTTGACTACGCATAATTTTGCTCCTAAGGAGAGTAATTCTTTCTGGTGTTTTGACAAGATCACTTTTAAATAAATGTGAATAAAAGCGTCTGGGTTCGTAGGAAATTATGATTGTGTAGTAAATTTGTCCAGGTTCTTCGTGAGGTCCTTGGTTTCTTTGTCAGCTGTTATTTTCATCAGCGTCTCTATCTTCGTTGTGAAAGCGGTGTATTCGCTGTCATTCAGTCTTGCAATTTGACAACCCAGTGATTGAATGATGCTCTCAGCATCTTGCAGTTTTGATTGGTTGTCCTCGATACCTTTGAGCAATAAGCGACTTATAAGTTTATTCGTCGGTTTTTGGTTATTTCTCCTACACTGCTTGAGGAATCGTTTTGGCACAAAATATGATTCTAAACACGATTTGAAGAACTTAAATCTTTCTGGAAGTCTGGCACACGTACAGTTGGCTACAATATAAGTGCTTTGTTCCTTACGGGTAAAAGGCTGACTCTGCTCTTTGATAATCTTTATAATGTCAATACCTTTTAATATTAAACAGTATATTTCTAATTAGGAAGAAAAAACAGGAAAATTTTGCTAATGAACAATTACCCAGAGCGTTTCATTGATCTCAACATCAGACCACGGCAGATAAGCACTAGAGAGGATAACGTCAAGAAGGTTTTCCTAAACATACCATTTAGAGGCGACGTACCAGCCTCAATAATTGCACGGCGGCTGATTAGAATAACTAAGGTGAACTTTCCCAGTATTAAAGTTAATATGACATTTAGTACACAGAGAATAGTGAGGTTGGATGCAAAAGATCAATTGCCAATTCTCTCCAAATCATTCATAGTCTACAAATTCTTATGTATGTGCGGTAGCACATATATCGGACGTATGAAGAAACAATTGATAAACGGATTCCAGCAATATTTGCCACAGAAATTGATTAACAAATGCTTGGCCCCCTCAGGAAAACCAGCTATTTCCGATCATATATTACCAAGGGGCACCCAGTCAATTCGACCAATTTCACAATTCTACACTAAGCAAAATCAGAAAAATTATTATTTATTTATGGAGCCCTTTATATTAAACAACAAGCACCTGATCTCAATATTCGAAAGTTTCATCAACATGATATTCTAATCGACTGGTCAAGAATAACAAAATTCACCAACAATCTGCTAGTATCCGGTCACGACCAAACAGGCCCTCGACAAGAATCAACACACATACAATCGGATTGGCAACAAACTGAAGTGGAAATAACAGAGGCGCATACGGTGACAGACGGTTCTAAACAATATGACCGTTCAACACTGCAATCCACACTGGCGCTGTTACCATGTGAAAAATACGAATTTGCGCAACAAGGTGAATCGATCAACTACACTGTAAAATATAGCACAAATGGTTAATTCTAAAGCCATCAAATCAATAATGACCAGATCTAAGACATCAATTTGCAATACTGCGAGAATGACCTTTACATGCAAACACGCAAACACAAAAACAAACGCATAAACACTTACCAACCAGCCAAACAAGAAACAGAAGTAAAAGCGAGTCAGATTTGTTACCACTAGTATAATTGATTGAAAACCTTAGAATACATAAATGATGATTGTAGAGTGATTTTTAGTATTCACGAAATAAATGGCCTTTATCCACTTTGTCATTAATACGTGTTTTTTCTTTTTGTTAAATAGAAATATATATATATATATATATGTTATATATATATATATATATATATATATATATATATATATATATATATATATATATAATCATATCACAGCTGTCGGAAATACTGGTAAGATATTTATTTTTTTACGAAGGTTAATCATTTGATTTCATACATTAAGTTATTTAAATATTAAATATTGTAAAAGAGCAATTCTTAGGCAACTTAAAAAAGGATGTGCTGTCGAAATCTAATATTGTTACTAGTCATGTTTAATTTAAAGTCTGTGTATATAAAAACCAATCATTTCATCAGGTGGCACAGCGCATACACCAAAATTATTATTTCTAAATTAAGCATATTCGGATAAATTATTATTTAACTAGAAAGCTATTTTATAATACGCAACAAAATAAGATCTGAATGTAAAATTTTCTCTCAAAAATAAGATTGTTTAGAACTAATAGTAGAACAATAGAAACAGTAATAAAAATTTTGGTTTGAATAAGACGTAACCATCCGTTATACCAGCATTAACTAACCTTTAATCGGCTCGGCAAAAAAATGGAATTAAAGGTTATTGCACAAATGGCAACAATATCATCATCGTCAAAGCCATTAAATGCAAAGGTAGAAGATCGATAAAATTAAAATCAATACATACTGTGTTGTTACTTTGGTGGACACAGCACGATTAATGAACAATGTGACAAAATGAGCAGCATACAAGAAAATAATGCGTACATGCAATAGTAAAAAATTGAAACAGGTGAAAACTGAGTCGATCGGTAATTGAGTAATCAGATTCAAGTTTTACTTAGTTTGGAATTCTGAATCACACACACCCACACCAATGCCACCTCACAGCGAAACACAAAATTAATTATGAACAATTGTATGGTTACTGCAAATGGTTACGAATAAAATTCAAATTACGTCTTCCCCTAAATCATGTGCTGATCTACGTATTTTTCGAATGAATATATACTCGGTGAAAGAGTTCATTTTATCAGATATATTGTTTTCGCAAAATGGTCTTCTAATACACGCCGAAAAATATATTTTCTTCATCTTCTTGTAGTTTTCGAATGAAATATCCACAATCAAAAACTTAAAACTGTACTAAGGACATTTGAAAAATCATTTTGTGTTATTTTGACACTCGGTGGATATAAGAAGAGTTGACAGAGACGAAGATAGCTGGATTAATTTGATGACTATTCAATGCAAAAAAATCGGTCTTTTTTCATATTTTAGTTCGTATCTTGTGCAATTTTGTTTTTTTGACAATATTAAAGAGAGAGAGTATACATATATATATATATATAATATATATATATATATATATATATATATATATATAATCTATCAGAGCTAAGGAAAATACTGAAAAGATATTTATATTTCTCACTCAGTGTTAATCATTTAATTCAGATACCAATTTATTTCATTATTAAATATTGTAAATACAAATCTAAAGAATCTTAAAAAATGATTTACTTAGGAAATAGAATATATATATATATATATATATATATATATATATATATAAAACAAATCATTTCATCAAGTGTGCTATAATTCATTCAGTATACCGGTTTCATCCTTATTGAAACTCGTTTAGTACTATATATATATATATATATATATATATATATATATATATATATATATATATACATGTATATATATACCTTTATTAATATAATATTTCATAATGTGCCAAATGCATTTGAACTAGTATACTAATATTGTCCCCATTTGATAATTATCAATTCCTTTGCAGAATTTCTGTGACTGGGGCTACAACGAAGGCGCGTTACCTTCAGATACTTTCAATCGTCCACTTCACAATCCATGTAGTGAAACTACCCATTTTTACACACTTAATAACTTATACTTTTGCTCAACCTCTTGTTGAAACCGAGCACATTTGGCATCGATTTCCACTTAAAGCATGAACTTGCTATCCCCGATAATTCATTATAGGAAAGGAGTCATTTCAAATGGAGAGGTTACATTGTCTTAACTGTATATAGACATATATATATATATATATATATAAGCCGATTAAACTAAAAATTGCATGCCGTAATGTATTCGATTCATCAAGTAGGCAGGTTTCCTCCTTATTAAGCATTTAACAAACTCTCGACGGAATTGCCGTGAACATGACTTGAACGCTGATGTATTCGCTTTGGAGACATGCAACATATACCCATTGCACCAACGCTTCAACTGTGTAACATTTTATATGTCGTTATTAGCACATCGCACGCCACTTGGAAAAGTTATATTTGTTTTAAAGTTTCTGGAACTATTTAATTATATTTATATTTTGTCAGCATAAACTTTAAAATGGTATGGTTTTAAATGAGTTTATAATGTAGACCAGTTTCATCATTATTTATCACTTCTTAAGTATTCAGCAGAATAGCCGCGACCGTCCAATCAACCGAGTCACATATGCTTCAGAAACTTGCTGCTCATGCCCCGCACCATCTCAGCCGCGCACTATATAATTTACGTTTTTATCTACCTTTTCGTATGATGAGGTCATTTTGTCATTGCTTTTGACGTAAAATTCCATTCGGACACCCAAGGTATGTCACAAAAATCACGCCCCCTGGGGCAGTCATTTTCACTTTCTACCGCATGAAATATGAAACGGATACTGACAAAATACATATTAAATAATCCTTTCATGCACCAGTTGATAAATAAAACTCCACTATGTTGCATTTACCTATTCATTAATAACAGACCTGCTGGCGACCATATGGAGATTTATGTTACATTAGGCTCCAACTGAAGGAAAGACATAACAAAAACATGAATTGGTTTATAGCAAAAAATTGCATAAATTACGCATCTTGGATGGTGCAGTGGATTAGTTGCAATACTGCAAAGCGTGTGTGACCTGATTTCGGCTCCAGTCGCGACAATTCTTTCCTAAATTTGGTATGTACCTTTCAAGAAACAAATCGGTTTACTTGAACTAAATTTGCTGCCGTATGCAGTGTGTAGTTCACATTGACAGCATATTCATATATATGATTGGCGCCGTCTTATTAATTTTCATATAATTAAAAATTGCAAATTATTTTAACTTCAGACACTGTGCTCAAGAACGTTTTACATATCTATGTATCATTATAAATTATCAATATTAGTTATTGCTGTGAAGAACAAAGGCGATGTAGGACAGCCAACAAAATTCCATATGGATCGAAATCTTTCGGAAGACCAGTGAAACATCAACTCCTAGTATAAAAAATCCGATAGTTTAAAATAAATTGCATTAACATTTGCTATTTTACCTTCTGGAGATTAAGGCGCTATCCGAATAAGAAGAGATTAGCACGGTGTCGATTATAATATTTGCATATATGCCATTTAAAAAAAATTCTACAAGGCGTAATTCACAAAGCATAATAAATTGAAATTGATCTATAAAATGTACAAGAGATAAAAGTATCTAATTAATTTCCAGAATTTTTCACTTAAGAAATAGACATTTTACGTAAATTTTTATAAAATATTTTAAATGTGCAAATGTTTGTCTAATTGGGTATAAGTAAAAACTTACCTAGCGAGAACAGAATAACTTGTACAATTTGCTGGACATTAGGGAGGGCCATAACTATAGGTCGAAATAATGATTTGAATTCATCTGGTAGGGCATTTCTCTCCAGGTAGGCTGGGTTGAGCGTCACAAAAATCCCACAGCTTGGATTCAGAGGAATTTCGTGTCCATCAAGCATAAAGCTGGGTATAGTTAAAATTGATAAAATAAGGAAAGAATTGATTGCGAAGATGATACAGAAATTGTTCAGGTAATTTCTCATGGGGATAAATCAGAATATTAATCACGGAATACCTATACAATTAGTCGTTTCTGTTTAAATAAAACTATGTCACCAAAATCATTATCTGGTCTGGCTATACCTTGTAAGTTGAGCGTCCTTAGCTGATTTTATTGCATTCAGTTGAATGGAAATTCGGCTAAGCACCGTCTCGGGAATGCGATTAACTTCGTCCAAACAGCCCCAGGTGCCTGTCTGAGCAAAAGCCCCGACCAACCGACTGAGTGCAGCAAATGAGAGTCCTTCAGAACAATTCGTAACCAAACACATGTAACCGAGATTGCGAGCCAGGTCTTTGACAGTTTCTGTTTTGCCGGTGCCCGCAGGTCCGACAGCCGCACCTCCAAGATTAAGCTTTAACGCAGCTTTAATTAGTTAAAAGAGGAATGCTATGTAGCAGATTTAAGTATTTGCTTAAAGTGTAATAAGCAAAAAATTGGGCAGTTTAACCGTGAAATCTAATCTTTACAGTGTGGCTATAAACTCGGAATAAAATTTATAAAAATTGCGACAAATTGTGCCAGTAAATCGTTTTTTTGTATTTGTAGGTGTTGCAAATAATTTTTATTATTATCAATTGTAATGAATTTGAGCCCATTTCAACATGAAGATTATGATATTGTTTTTAGGCACGGTATTTTTTTCAAATTTCTTTGCTACTGCTTGAATGCACGTGGGTAAAGTAATGTACCGTACAACAGTCCAATATATTCTAATCGCATATATGGTGCTCTTGGTACATTGTTCCGGTTCCTACTGATGAGACTCCAATGAGCAGGAAATTTTTGTTTATATGAAGTGATACCCTTTTGTATACCGAATTTGGCATAACCTTCCGGTCTTGTTTGAACTAATTTCTAAATTGGTACATATACATTTAAACAGTAAAGATTAGTTATTTAAAAATGGTAGGTAAACACATGCTTAATACATTCATAAAGACAAAAGTATATTCGCTTAAACACAAAGAAAACCATTCGTACACAATATGAAACGTTAATACATTCACGTATATTCAACTAAATATACTTAAGAATGAATATCTAAATGGATATACATGAATACGTTCACTCATTGATGTAAACGCGCATTGATTCTAACCTAATTATATAAATGCCTACTAACGATTATGCATATCTACATCAATTTATCATTAAATAGACAAAACATACAAAAATACATACATCAATAATTACATAAACAACACATAGGCATATAAATATAAATATATGAAATAAATACATATTTACACGCATACATACATATATACATACTTACTTTCATATATAATTCCGCAGATGAAAAAAAATTTACATAGTTTCATACATAAAACATAACCATTATTAATTGCGCGATGCGCGCTAACTGTAAAAAAATTAAATGTACGAGCTTTAGGTAAACACCAATCACATAATATTCAACCACTCGCGCAACAAAGAGCGTTTCGACCATCCATGAGCCGCAACATGGAATAACGGCAAACGGACCCAGGATTATTTATCTATTACAATGTATCAGATATGCGTTTCTCTTCCCTATATGTCCTCAATAATGTGTACTTGAGTAAAGATTAATTATACGTAATATAGATGAACCATTGGACAAAACATTTTTGCAGCTTACGCTATGTGTATATAAGTTTAAAAAATAGTTAACCATTTATGGCGCAGATCGCAATCAAAATACTTTAAAACACTTCTTCAAGCTTAAGGTAAACAAGAATCCCAATACTTTTTGAAATTTTGTTGTGGTGTGTACAAATCGATTAATTCAATGCCGCGTTTTGCGTACGCGGGTAATAGTTGTACACGGGCAGTTACACAAAGATCCGATTCTTCACACTTTCCGATTTTGTTTTGTCTTTGATCGGGTTGAATTCTTCTTTTTTCAACTGGAAATGCGGTTCTATCACATCTTTGTTTACTGGCGACGTTTCGGTGCCTACTTTCCAGCACCATCCTCAGGCAACACAGTACAAACTTCACAATAGCAAAGAAAGATGTGATAGAACCGCATTTCCAGTTGAAAAAAGAAGAATTCAACCCGATCAAAGACAAAACAAAATCGGAAAGTGTGAAGAATCGGATCTTTGTGTAACTGCCCGTGTACAACTATAACCCGCGTACGCAAAACGCGGCATTGAATTAAACGGTTACGGTTTACTGCGGCTGACTCCTTTTGGAGGATTGTACTAGCTGGACCCTACAGTCTATAGGCCGGATATTACGTTGGATACGAGCCACCTGGATAACAACAGGAAAAATAGTATTAGCCCATATACTAACTCAGTAAAATATCTGCGCTTTTGTGTCCGCTGTAGGATGTAAACGACAAAATTGATATATTTTTCTCACAAGCTAATTAAGACTTATGTAAATGTCAGGTTCGCTTTATGGAAAATGACTCCAATAACCTCCGAAAATATGCAGCATGTCCTATGTGTGATTTCAATAAATAGAGAAACGCGTGTGGGCGTTTTCTGGTGCCTTAAAACCCCAGATATTTGAAGCAAATGATACTCGCTACCTTTTGGTTGCAAACCATCAAAGAGAAAGAAAATTGTAAATAAACCAATGATCAAATGGTGATCGGCCTACGGAAGACCATCTAGGAGCAAGGATTGTGGACCAAGTGCTTCATAACCCAAAGAAAATTATGAATTATAGAACAATACTGTATTAGATGGCGCACAGTATAAAATATGTAGCCATCTTTTGATTTTTGCATGGCGGAGAAGCGAAAACAAGCTACTGTGTATGACCTTGAAATATTGGCCTTCAGAATAGAAAGCTCCATGCAATCTTGGAGAAGAATCGATATCGTTGCGAAATCCGTCTACGAATAGATAAAGGCAGAGAAAACTTTAAATTAGAAGTATGTAAGGCCCTGGTGGGCTCGAAGAGTCAGACGACAAGTCGTAAAAATCGGTGCTCAGTTGCAAGTGCTTCGGGGTTAAGTACGATGAAGGCGACTAACAATTATACCTCTTTTGTACTGAAATAGATTGCAATGTTCGCGATAGATTTTCAGTAGATTTAGTTGGTTCTCGTATGCCGCTTAAGCAAAAGGATAGTTTTTTTTCTATTTATTCGTTCAGTGTGAGGGCTCTTGATGGGCAAATGACAAGATCGACATACACAGATTCTCCAGAGTAGACTTATTTGGAGCACACAAAATGGTGTATCATCCAATCCTAATTAATGTGAAAAAGTGATCATTCTCCCAACCCAAGGCCTAGCTTATTTAGACAGCCGTAAATTCGCTACATGTACAACTTTGTTTTCGAAGTGTAAATGTGTATGCGAAAACTTTTAATTATTCTGTTAATGAAAAGAATGATTTAAAAAAATCAAATTGGGCCTCTAGCCTTAAGTGGCATTTATATATCTCAATAATTGTCGTTGATATTAACGCCAAACCAAGCTAAGAAAGCCCTGAGAAGAGAACTGTATGAAGATGGAGAAATGCTAAAGATAACTATCAAACAGCATAAGAATTTTCAACTACAACCGTAGACTTAACCTAATCGTATACACGTAATGAAAATCTACAACTCGATCAGGGTTTACGTAAAATATTTTGACCATCAAGACAAAATCCTTCTCTTACCTAGTGCTCACTTACTAATACATCGAAACAGGCCTTACATGCTACCATCGAATGACACAAAAAGATTACGAATGACCAATGATGCAGCAATTGAAGAGTCCTTCATAAAATTTTGACGAACTGAATGGCTACTCTTTAAAGGAGTAACTCGTTATAAATTAATAAGGTTACATCATTATATGGTTATCGTCACTAAAAAGGCATATCTATTATCAATCCAGAAGAACAGTAAGGCATATAATCAATCATGCATTCCCACTATAATTAGTCCATCTCCTTAATTGAAAGATCTAAACAGATAGACTATGGCACTCGTAGGCCGGTAAAATTTTGAATCCATTACATTTCCATATGCACAGATTTTTGGTTTTGATTGATTGGTTCCCACTTGTTCCTTCATTGTGAATCCCTCCATCGGCTGCTTGTCTGAAAATGACGTCGAAACTAGATTTTCCGAATTTGCTGGACTTCATTTTCAGTCTCATCTTCAGGGTTGACACAATACTCACAGGAAAAAACAACTTGTGGTAAATGTGGTATCCTCATTCAAGACAGATCTATTTATATTTATTTTAATTCCTATTGTCTTATTGTCTGCCCTTATATCCGTTATTCATACCTATTCTCTTATTCTAAAATGTATACAAAAACTTATCCACAGACTATCTAAGAAAATGAAGACTGAATGCAAAAATTCCTCAATAGGAATGGGCGACCTAGTGTTCTTCTTCAGTCCAAATATAACCATGAACGACTTATTTTTATATGACAGTGAAACATCAGTCACTCTTGGTTTTTGTATGGCTGTGTATGATTATGTTAATATGATTTTTCATAGAACAAACACACGATAACATATTGTCAAAAACTAAAAAATAATTCAATGACTTACGTTTAATGACTAATTTTCCAAAAAACACCAGTTCGAAACAATATCACAGTCAACCAAAATCTATTCTTGCAAAACTCCCAATAATACTGATTTACTCATTATAGATCACGTACAATAAGGATTATATCGAGACATTAGTGAAGCAATAAACTCAGTACCGATACACGCAATTAATAAACAACAATAACAGTTAATTTTAGCATATAAAAGCTACAATTCATATAAAATACATTACTAATAGTCCAATCGTCGTCAATAAATTTTGAAACTCAACAGAACTCAAATGAAGAAAAGTTCCTTGTAACGACATATCCCTAGTAAAACTAAAAACACACTGCCAATCCACACGTCTTTTTAACAAAAATGGCAATTCTTAAAAAAAATTCTGAAGAACCTCAGTAATACTGTGGACTCCAGAATCAATTATGTCCGTAAATTTTCAGACATAATGTTAACAAGTCTGTATTAATACCTAAAAAATGTTAGGAAGGATAAATAAATAATCAGGAATATAAAGCATCCCTAAGTAATACTTTACAAACAGCCTACGCCCCAAAACAATGTATTTTAACACCCACACTTAAAGACAACTTAACAGTCTCATAAAATCTAACAAGACTATCCTTTACTTATCGTGCCTCAGAAGAACTTGATCAACGTTTCTATAATAAATATGAATAACAAGCAGTATACAAAAATTTACGAAAAATATTTAATGTCACTGATGATTGTAAAAATGCTTTATTCCAAATGAACTATTCTAATTCTAGTCCAGATACAAACAATAAGCATTTCAATGTTATCAGCGAGCTTAATAAAAAATGTACAGTAAGTCAAAATGCTACATCATGCCCGATCATCGAATATATATATATATATATAAGGCTTTCTTATTTATGTTGTGAAAAACGGACAGTTTACTTAATTTTATCATTTAAGCTAATTATAACACAATATTGACCGATCATCAGTCAAAATACTCATACTAACTTTCCATCTAATCAAGCTTTGCCAATGGACCCTCATCAGAACGAGATGAGATTTCCATCAGTTTTTCTGGCCACTTCGCTTTTTTATAACAAGCCAATAATGCTTATTGAACTCTGGTGCGTTGAAGAACTAAGGAACATTAGATACTCGCAGTTAAAGTCACTAAATCCTGCAGAGGATAACGGTAATCAGACACTAGAAGAATTCACTCTATTCGATTTTATCCATCACCACTAATTTTGTTTATCAACAAAAGGCAATGCCATAAAGCTGCCCATAGTACTTTTATTGCTCATCATTTACCAGTCACACCGGCGTAATTATAAATACGTCATAGCTGTTCATTGTCTCACTGACAGATACATATCAAACTTTGATTTTAGTTTTATACTTTAAACAGTCTGACATGAATGGCTTAGTAGTCAATTTAAAAATTATAATATAAAATTGGAATTAGCTGATAGCATTATGTCAATGAAAATATTAGGAGTAAAATATTCATGGAAGTAAGGATCATCTGGTCACCTTTACTCAATAGAGACATTGAGTACAAAATCTGAGGTGGTTGCATGGAACTTATTTCTAGAAAGTGGCAAAACTCACCGTCCAAAAGAACTCGTTCATCTTCCTCCGATACACCTATAGCTTCAGTGAATTCACCATCGAGGAGCTCGTCGTCCTCAAGATAAATCATTATAGGAAAATGTCCTCCAATTACTTTTGTTCCACCCGCCACGAAACCTTGTTTGCTATTTCTTCTTATTTAGCTCCTATTTATTTCACAGGGCCGTGAAGAAAATTTGCTGGAAGTGTAACGACACAAATCAATGGCCGACATATTGCGTAAATTAAATTCAAATTTATTTACGTTGCACCAATGAGAAAAAAGCAAAATTGCCGTTTAACCACGTTTAACCAATAGTGTTCAAGTAGACATATTGCATGCTATTTAAGCACGGTAATTTACCATGCAAGTCAGTTTGGTCGTATCTGCGTTCTGCCTCGTGTTACACATGTGCGTGCTGTCGGCTGTCAATACCTACGCTGGATATTGATTTGTTTCACCAACAATTGGCAACATCCGTGACTCACCGTGTTGCTCTTCAACCAGCAAGACGAGCCAATTAATGCAGAACTTCAACCAAGTTGTCCACATCGTGATAACAACAGCAGGAACCACAACCAGAGTCCACCCAAGGAACAGAACATCAACTTACATATATATAACTTACGAGAACGCCGCCAAGGCCCTGTTAAGGGCCCCCATATCAGTAACTAATCTCTATTCAGAGCACCTTAACCGAGTTTGCAACGTCGTACGGCATTTACTTGAAGCCGGGGTGTTTACAGAAGTGTAAACGCCCCTGCTTCATGTAAATGCCGTACGACGTCACAAACTCGGTTACAGTTCCATAAAATAAAGAGGTAGTACATTTGGGGGCTCTTAATAGAGCCGGTCTCGCGTTCTCTGGAAAATGCCGAGAAGTACCGTAAGTGCGATATTTTCCAGAGGTACTCCTAAATTTTTGAGACCAGCTCGCGTTGACTTGAGTTGTGGTTCCTTCTGTTGTGGAATTGGAATTTCGCTGAGTAACTCCGTTGACGTTCTGCAGTAATTGGCTCGTCTCTCTAGTTGTACAGCAACAAGATTGGCGTTACTGATGCTGCCAATGTTGGTAAAGCAAGACCAAAAATCAGCTTATGTGAAAGATGGGAGACAGCACGTCGGAGACACGCACAGAAGAAGGCAAAGCGACAACTGAGTTGCATGATAAATTCACTGTGCTTAAATGGCCATGTAATAGCTATATATGGCTACTTGCACATTATTGGTTGACGGCAAGTTTCGCTTTCTTCTCATTGGTGCAGCGTAAATCGAATTGAATTTAATTCACGCAATATGTCGGCAATTTCTTAGTGTCGTTACAGAATGCAGAAGATATTGAACGGCCGTAAAGCATCAATATGTAATTTTACTAAGGGATTTACACATCTAACTGATATAGCCATGTCACACATAGATCTTACGGCAGAACCATGACGATGACTTTAAATAAAACCAATACCTGAGATTGTTATTTAAGGTGTGGTGAATACATGGATGATCACTGGTGGCCACACAAACATGTGAGAGCCTCTAGTGTCTACGGTTTCAGGAGTGACTATGACGAAGAGGCGCAGAGTAAACGTGGCTCTTAACAGAGATTTACGACCATTCTCACAGTGTAGCTATGGCAGAACATTTTCACAAACGCTCTGATAATGCTCATATAACCAATCGGAGAAATCTGAACTGCATTTAAATCGTCACTGACTTGACTTCCAGAAGGCAACCAATCCGCATAAAGTTAATTATTTAATGGTGCAAAATATATCGACGACATATTGTTAATTAATTCAAAATATGATATGCATTGCAATTGACTGACACTGGAAAATTAAGACCGCGCAATCTATAAACCAATCACGCGTGACCTTTAATTTACTATAAGCGCAATATATTTTCCACGCAACACACGTTAACCTGGTTGTTACATGCGAGTTATGTCACCTTTATGCTGCAACGAGTAACAACTTAAGCTTTCTTATTTGCACCCGATCTTACAAACTCAGCTAGCCATCAATTATATCAATTTTCTTGTTGTTACACATCTATGGAGAGATCACCGATCAATTTATTCATTGTATTCCTTTTTTCTAGCCTTCTTAGTGTTGCTACTGGCAATCAGCACGGCTCATCAATCACTTCAAACAGCAATTGGCATATCCTGCTTAGTCTAATCTACTGGTTTATGTATATCTACCAGACATCAACTAACCTCCGAAAAGGACATATATGGTAATGCCGTTGAGGACAGGCAATTGTTTAGCAATAAAGATGCCAAGTGAACTAGTGAAAGCTGTGTAAGACAAGTACTGTCTGCAGGTTAAATTAGAGCCTTGTGTAGATACAAATATAGGACATTTACTAAAGTAAAGGTTGCGAACTTGATATTAACACCTGACCCAATAAGTACTTGCCTTTGTCAGTATAAATTGTATAGTGTAGAAATGACAATTAATCCAGTAGATCTGTTTCGTCCTTATTAGGAACTCATCACGTATTGGTCCGAATTTGCACGGACAGGGCTCAAACCTGGGCATGTCTGCTTCGGAATCCAGTGCTATAACGACTGAGTCAACCTGCCGCACACTACAAACAGTTTTCAGACATATACTTATTAATGTAACTCTGTTAGTTTTTTCTGTTTTAGGTGGAGCTCATATGGCATCCATTTAGACCAAAATTCCAACTTATCATCCACAATCTGTCATTACTGTCCGAAAAACCTCACGCGCAACCCATTTTCGTTTAAATATATATGTTCATTTCATTAACACTTCCCCATCTAGTGTGGTGTCTGTTCAGTAATGACAGATTTGAGATGGTTAGTTGTAACTTGGGGTCTATATGGATGTCATATGATCTCCGCCTAAAAGATAAAACAATCTAACCGAGTAACACACGTTAGTATATGACTGAAAACTGTGTGTAGTTTGCGGCAGGGTGACTCAAATTTGGAGCACCAGATTTCTAAGCAGATGTGCCAAGATTCGAGTCCAGCCTGTGCAAATTCTGGCCAGTACGTGATGAAATCCTAATAAGGACGAAATAGGTCTACTGGATTAATTGCCTTTTCTACACTAAACAATTCTTAGTTTATCCTGACAATTGTAAGTATTTAATGGGTCAGGTGTTTATGTCATGTTTGCAACATTGATTGTAGTAAATGTTATCACCGCCAACGCAACCAATGTTAGTTTAAATATAGAACATATCTTTGAATAGGATAATAACGTCTTGAATGGATTCTTAAAATTGGTGGAATCGAGATTCTCAATAAAATTCAAAATGCAACACGAGAAATTCCGGTATGAAGCTGGACAGCCATAGAAATAGAAGATAAAGAGCACGCCATAAATCAACATAATGTAGAAACAATGTGATAATGAGCAAGTAAAAACCAATAAATGCCTACGTAAAATTTGTTCTATATTTCTGCGCACGGTTTGGAATATGATCCGAAATCTTCTAAATTCAATATTTGGAATATCATTGAGGATCCCAGATTATCTTTAGTAAATATTTCAGAGGATAATTCCCTTTCCGTGAATACTATAAAACCGAAAGAAATATAATGTAGTTGTTATTATTTTAAGATTGAAATACTAAGTATTTCTCAGAACCAATCCTTGATATCAGTCAACTTTTACAACAATAACAACTGCATATCTGGCATAAAATACATTTTATAAGAAACACCAAACGTGCAACAAATCCAACAAGAGCACAGCACAAATTGATCCCCATTTTCAAGTATGCATCGAGTTCGTCTTCGTGTTGGCTGGGTGCTGATTCGTCCCTTTCCTCCGAAATCTTCAACATCGTTCATAAAACCACAGGAAATGTGATAAGATCTAATCTTTGTTGACTGTCTACATTTCGGAACGGCGTTTCCAGATCCACCATCAAAACTTCTAATCACACACCTAGTCGAAATGCTCACAATAACAGATTTAAACAAATGTGGTAACATCGTTCCAATATAGATCTATTTATATTTTAATTTTGATTTATTAATGAGTTGAAACATAGAATGGTCTAAGTAACAAATCTCTATACATATGCATATGCGTGGCATATATTCAATTACTCACTTAATGAACACACACACACACACACACACACACCTATATATATATATATATATATATATATATATATATATATATATATATATATATATATATATATATATATATATGAAAAATTTGAAGTTTGCACTGCTCAACTATTAGAAACATCTCTCGGACAAATAAGGGCACAACTCATCAGCATTAGTTGCAATCTTGGTTTCAGTAAAAACATTTTAACTTTATTCGAATGTAAGGTCTTTAAGACGCAAATGAAGATCTCTATATTTAAATCCCTATGAACAGAGCTGGTATATATTTGCTGTTTCTGAAACGTACTGCAGTTTTATAATGCAAGAATGCAAAATAGAAAGTTAAAATTACATATGAATTCGGGCGTACAGAAGTTCATTTAAATGAAGTGGTCTTCGCCATCTATCCACATAAGATGCTAAAATTTTGACCGTACATTCTTCCAAATAAAATGTACAGCCTATATTTTAAACAACTCTCTTAATTGATCTGATTTACTGTTTGGTTTTTAATATCGTATATTTTCATTAGACACGAAAATAGATATAAAATTTTCGAACACGTTAGAAAATATAAAAACGATGATTCTTTAACCTAACGTATAATTGTAGGAGACTTTGACTTCACCGATAATCTACCCAATTGTGTATAATCTATTAAAAGTATTTTCAAAACTTTATGTCAATATGAACTCATGCAGCAATAATTTATTCCAACCAGGTGAAAATTCTATCTATGCATCGTTTTCAATGATGAGGATTTTGCTATTAACTCTTTCCTGAGAATTTTTATTTCATAATTTGGTTTATATTTTTCCTCTGCGTACATTAGCACAGCTGCGGCTACTTCTAATTCAAACCTAACTTTATCCTTGTGCGAGAGGAATTGTTCTGCTTTAACAACCTCAGTAATTAGCTCATTTTTTTGTGATTTCTCAATTTGGATAGCTGTATTCACACTACGATTAAACATTTCCAGCTGTTTCTCATTAAGATATATTTTAGAGAGATTTACCACTCGATTAGTTACAGCAGGACACGTCCTAACTGTGGTCTGTCTATAGATGCCCAAATTTCCTAACTTTCTACCATGCCTGGTGTGAACCTTTTATCTTCCTATTACGTGCGCCATCAGTAAAATCCTCTATACATTTAAAGTCATCCGCGTGCAAAAAGGAAAGTAACATAGATCTTATTTTAGTTTTCTCTCTAATTAGTTCATATTTGCGTTTTTCTAAATCGCTAATCAATGTATTCCTTATGTTCAAAGTCAGTTCATGTTTAAGAGATCTACCTTTATCATTTAAATGAAATGGCAATTTAAATTTAAAACATTTAGGAATTACACAATGTTTTAAACATATTTTAATGAAACGAATATTTTCCACTTGCCTTACTAATTGTTTCTTGATGTGTTGATAGTGATTTTGCAGCTTCACTGTTGTAGCACCGTATTTAGTACCTAAATAAGATTTAAAAGAAACATGTTGCGCAACAGGGAATAGATCATTTACCTGATTATCGGGTTGCGATCCGATTTGTTTGCATCCGCTGTCTTTTCCGCTGTCTTTTTCTACATAATTTTCGATATCCAGTTACGGATATCTTTTTCAATGGAAAGCTCATATCATACTAAGTTGACAATCAATATGTCAAGTGGAAATATTAGTTTAAACTGCCCCATTTATACTTGTTGTTAGATCTCTTAAGCATAACATGTTTCTTTTTAAAACAAGCAGGAAATTCTACGCAAAGGTGTGTATATGTATGCATGTGTACACGCTTCGAAATGAGATTACAGTGATTTAGTCACAATTAATGACAACTCACTAGATAAGCGTACGCCATGCCTGTGTGTATGTATTCTCGTTTGTTTTTGATTGAGGAGTAATCACCTACTGCACGTGTACACTCATCCCAGTGAAATTACAGCAGTTTAGCATCATCTGACTAATCACTTGGTAAGTGTATGCCACGTCTGTGTGTTTCTGTGTGTGTGAGCGTTAGCTTAAGACTGAGAAATAATCTGTTACATGTAATGAACGGCACGTGTAATAGAAATTCACATGAAGCTAAAATGATAACTGCCATTTCCTGAATGCATACGTCAGACCTATTTTTACACGTACTATCCGAAATGAAGTAATTACGAGTGGCATCTCGGTGAGGAGGGGGCAAGATATTGTGAATACAGTAAAAAACTTAGAGTTAGCAAAATCAAATTAGAAACGGAAAAGTATTCTACTAGGGTAGATGGTTAAAATAAAAAATAAAAAGGAGTTGTAAAAGAAATTGAAAATTGTCTGATAAAGAAAGATGCAAACATAAATGTTTGTTACAAAGTGCTACACTAACAACAGAACGTAAGATAACAGATAAAATAAGATAAGTAATCAAGGATGAAATAATAAGATAATCAGAAAATAAATTAGGCGATATTGAATTACTCACCCTCCACCTCTGTAAGTTAATATCAGTCCAGTGTTCTTATTCATTTACCTCAGCGAGTTTGTGATTCTGATTCGTGCAATCTTCCTTTTCTATCATTACTTAGTGCTGTATTCCAAATAGGACCTAGTGATTTTTATACAGGTGTTTCATTCATTATGTCATTTCTCGATTTAATTTCGATGGATTCTCTAATCAGTCTAGTCGATCTGTTGCGTTTACCAATTAATATAAGTCTGCACCCATCCCAATAAATTGTGTGTCCTGTCTCTACTGTATGGCGTGCCAGATCTGATCTATTAACATGGGCATAGTTGCATGCGGTCTTATGTTCCCCTATTCTAACCGTAATCGGGCGCACGGTTTCACCAACATACATCAAATTACAGTCGTTACATGGAATTTCATATACTCCTGATGTGTCTAACGGTTCTATTTTTTCCTTTTGGTTGGGAAGTTTAATACCTAGGGTAAGGGTCTGTTTTAAAATAGTACGTATATTGTATTTTTATGCTACCATTTTTATTTTCCTACTTAGTTTAGAGTCAGGTATAACCATTACCCTCCGGTCATCTTTTGATTTATTTGACTTCACGTACTTCCAGTCATGATTAAATTTACTTATAACGCTCATTATAGTTGCTTCAATTAACTTTAGAGGATACCCATTAGCACTGAATATTTCCCGCAGTCTACCTAATTCAATCTCTCTATGTTTTTATCTGTTAATCTTAAGCTTCTTATTATCGTCGATTTTAAGATACCGATTTTCATTCTATATGGATGATTTGAATCGAAATTAAGAAGGATACCTGAGTAAGTATCCTTTCTATAAACATCCCGTTCTAGTTTTGTACCATTTCTAATTAACTTGACATCCAGAAATGGTAATTCGCCACATGATTCATTTTCAATTGTAAATTTAAGCTCGCTCACCTGATTTGCTAAGTTTAAGAAATTTATCAGATGATCCTCCCCGTGATTCCAAATAGCTAATATATCATCCAAATATCGTACATACAATTTAGGTTAGGGGCGTTATATCTAAGAGAGAGTCTTCTCCACATAATGCACAAAGATATTAGCTATTGGAACCGATAGTGGTTGCCCCATTGGAACACCTCTAATCTGCTTATAAAATGCATTCCTAAATTTAAAATAAGTGGAGGACATACATACGTACATCATCTCCATGACGTGTCTAATCGTCATTTTGCTTCTTCCAATATTACTGGATGATCAACCAGGAAACGCTGAAAATAGTCTAGTGCTTTAGGTACTAGTATATTGGTGTGCATTGACACCACATCTAAACTTCGCCAATCTATCGTTTTCATTTCAACTCACATTTATCCACAATCTCCAACCAAATGGTATGAATTCATCAAAGTATTGTCTAAGAAGTGCGAATATTTCTTTATTCTATTACAGAAACTTAGGCATTTCATATGTTGAGAGTGTTGACACAATAATTCTCAAAGGGTTGTCTGGCTTACGATTAGTCTTTGACTAAACCGTTAGCTACTCTAGAGCGACTGTATCTACCTTTAGCATTTAAACCAAATGGCAATTTAAATTTAAAACATTTAGGAATTACGCAATGTTTTAAACATATTCTTAATGAAACGAATATTTTCCACTTGCCTTACTAATTGTTTCTTGACGTAGGAGATAGGCGATTTTGCAGCTTCACTGTTGTAGCACCGTATTTAGTACCTAAATAAGATTTAAAAGAAACATGTTGCGCGACAGGGAATAGATCATTTACCTGATTATCGGGTTGCGATCCGATTTGTTTGCATCCGCTGTCTTCCTGATTTCTCCAGAATTTTCGATATCCGGATATGGATATCTTTTTCAATGGAAAGCACATCACCTACTAAGTTGACAATCAATATGTCAAGTGAAAATATTAGTTTAAACTGCCCCATTTATACTTTTTGTTAGATCTCTTAAGCATAACTTTTTTTAAATACAATATTAGTGTATATCACATGGTTTGTGTATGTCTGCATGTGTACACTCTTCGAAAAGAGAATGCAATGATTTAACAGCAAATATTAACGTCTCACTAGATAAGAGTACGAGATGCTTTTGTGTATGAATTCTCGTTTGTTTTTTTATTGAGGAGTAATCAACTACTGCACGTGTACACTCATCCCAGTGAAATCCCAGCCAATTTAGCAAAATCTGACTGTTCGCTAGATAAGGTATGTCACGTCTGTGTGTTTGTGTGTGTGTGTGTGAGCGTTTGCTTAAGACTGAGAAATAATCTGTTACATGTAACTTCCGGCACGTGTAACAGTCAACAAGTATAAATGAGGCAATTTAAACTAAAATTTCAACTTGACATATTGACTGTCAACTTGGTGGGTGATGTGGTCAAACACAGAAAAGATATCCATAACCGGATATCGAAAATTATGGAGAAAAAATCAGGAAGACAGTGGATGCAAACAAATCGGATCGCAACCCGATAATCAGGTAAATTTTCTATTTTCTGTCGCACAACATGTTTCTTTTAAA
>JAQBSW010008926.1:0-31439 GCA_029291075.1 Eudiplozoon nipponicum
AGTAAGCATAGACAGGTTGAAACCGTTAATCGAACCGCCTGATTCTGAGAGCGTTCAACCTTCTACACACGTCTCAGGCTCCGTCTGCCCACAATCTCAATAACCTGCTTTGTATAACGCGTAATTAATTTTTTTTAAAACATTAACATAAACTATCAAAATTTTTTGAACCTTTCGTTATTTTTTGTATTTGTCTCACGTGGCATAACCAGTTGTTCTTAGATAACAATTGTGTAGCATTTTTGAACAGTTCTTTGGTATTATGCCATCTCTGAGGCAATTTTCGAGTACATATTTATTTTATGCAGTTACCTTTGATTTTTATGTATATATTTTTGCATTATAATGTATGTCTCACACCTGATCTCACACTGCCTATTTTGGTATGACCAGCTACTTAGAGCTAACGCTTTCGTGTAGCAACACGAAGTAGGTATCAGCTTCATATCATGGTACAGGTCACTTGCAATGCATATGTCAACTTGATCAGTTGCACAGAGATCACTATACAAATATCATGACCACAATGTCGAGCACACACTAGCTCCTTTGGTCGTATACAAACACATTGACGACGATCCAGCCTGCCTAGATTTTAACTTAAACCTGGCAACTTCAGTGGCGATTTACCTCGAAATCCTCACGCTGCAGCTCCCAAATCTTACACTGCTCTATTTTGCGTCACGCGGTATGTCCGGCCACTAGAACTAACAATTTTTGTAGAAATTCCTAGTGTTTACTTGGCATCATATCATTGTTGAAGCAACCAATAAGAATACTTCAGCCCAGCATTTATAGTACATTATTTTTTACTTGCTTAACGTGGTTCGAACTCTGTCACGCATTTCTTATTTAGCCTCGCCATGAGGATTTTTTTTCCTTTTTTTTCAGAGAGGAAAGTAATTTAACGTCACAAAAAAATTGCCGATATATTGCGTAAATTAAATTCAATTCGATTTACGCTGCATCAATGAGAAAAAAGCGAAACTTGTCTTTAACCAATAGTGTGCAATTAGCCATATATGGCTATTACATGGCTATTTAAGCACGGTGAATTTACCATGCAGTTCAGTTGTCGCGTTTGCCTTCTGATGTGCATTTCTCCGACGTGCCGTCTGCTACCTTTCGCATACGCTGATTTTGGCCTTGCATCACACATTTTGGCAATATCAGCCACACCAATGTTGTTGCTGTACACCTAGAGAGATGAACCAATTACTGCAGAACTTCAACGACGTTACTCAGCGAGATTTCAACGCCACAACAAAAGGAATCACAACCCCAGTAAACCCGAGCTGGTCTCAAGAACCTAGGAGTACTTCTGGACATTGCTACATTTACGGATCTTTCTCGGAATTTGCCACAGAACGCAAGACCGGTCCTGTTAAGGGCCTCCACGATACTAACTTTGTTTTTATGGCACTCTAACGTATTTTGTAACGTCATGCAGCATTCACTTGAAGCAGGGGCGTTTACATCTCATGAGGAAGAAGATATTTCCTGTAACACAAATAGATATTTTTTACTTTTTCTAGATAAATATTTACAAAATCGACGTTCTTTATTACTATGCTTACTCGGTAAAAATATTTGTAAATGTTTATCATAAATAGAAAATTGTATTTATTTTTGTCATATAGAGGCTCCTGACCTATTCGTGTCTGAGAACGCCATAGATGCCAGAACGCTTGTAGTCCTAAAATTTACAGTAGAATCTGATAAGCTTATATTTTTATTCGCATCTGCCAAATTCAAACCTGCAATATCTTGCACTAACTTGCTAGTGTCGTCAAATTTAAGATCTGCATTCATATCTATGAAATTTAATTATTAAATAGACACTTAATGGCAAATCGGGATGTGAAACCTGTCTCGTACAAAACACTCAAACAAATAATCTGGAAGGAAATATACGTGAACTACAGAATTATTAAATTACTTGTTCCAGAACGTCCCAATTATGCGTGCATCAATAAAAATATAAGACAGTATAAGCAGGTATATTGTAACACGCGGCTCCGTATTTTAACCCAATGATCTTCGATACAGTGCTCTTTAGGGTCAAATAATCTAAATCTGTTCTTATATCATATTCCTCTTAACGGTGATTTTAGAAACAATCTCTGTTAGTTTCAAGCAGTTTTAATCGATATTTCTTGAACTTCAATTGTATTTGTAATTAATAGGGTTTTATGAAATAGACAGAACCGCGCACGATACGGATGAAACAAGCGGTGGACTATTGTGTCAAAGTGGACTTATTTCGCTTAGTTGTAGAAGTTACGCATTGGAATTACTGTGTATAATATTGTAAGACTATCCAAACTTCAGAGAACAATGGATTAATATAATAACCTGAGTTAAAACAATAGCAAGCAGTGAACTAAATATTTGTGAGTTTTTTGGTCATTGAAGTCTTTATACGATTTTCATATCCTCTTTTAGTGATAACTTTTAACATTGATTCCATTCATGTCATCATGTATTTTCAATCGAGTTTTTATCATTGAAGTCTCTAAACGATTTACATATTCCCTTTTAGTGATAACTTTTAACCTTGATTCCATTCATGTCATCATGTATTTTCAATCGAGTTTTTTGTCATTAAAGTCTTTACGGGGCTTACCCCTTCATTTTTAGTGATAGCTTTTAACGATGACCCTTTACATATCTTCATGTATTTTAAATCGATGTTATAAATACAATTCAATTCAGACATTCATATTTGAATAACTGTTTGTGAATAAAACATTTCTCTTTGTAAACATAAATCATTTTAATTTTTGTCGTCTAGAAGACGGACAATTTAGTTCAACTGTGAATAGTGTTTAAGACCTATTCTTGCATTAAAATCTGTTTTATTATCAACCTACACACGGTCAGTGCGGACTAACTGTGAATTATATTTCTATTTGCAACCCTTTATATAATATATGTATGAAACCAAGTTTCGGCTTTCTCATATCAATCATCCGAAAAGGAGCAGAGACTGATTAGGCGCACGGGTAGTAATAATAGCCACGATTGATATGTAGGACGGGTATAGAATCATGAACTGGATAGCAACCCCGCGAAAATCCCCTCCAATATATTGTATAAGTTGATCAGTTTTTAATGAAGAAAAATTTGATAATTGCAGCAGACCAAAGGAAGATACAACCAGTCTAGGACCGTGATGCTCGAAAACTGAAAATGGTGCACAATTCAAAGTCAAGTATTTAAACAAATAAATTTCTGGAAATAAAAGAAAAAATTCTTTTTAAATAAAATTCGTTACAATCAGCCAAGGTGGTTTAAATTTATCAGTTAATGTCACTTTAATTTTGGCGGAGGAATTATCTTCCTCCACATCCACCACCTTCTCAAAAAATGACGGCTAGTAGTAGACGTAATCATGATTCTTTGGCTGACGTTGCACTCTTCCAGAAAGAGTTGTGCATAATGGCGCCCCTGAAGTCGGCATCGCGCCCTGTACATTTGTCACTGGTTCTTCCGTATAATCGGGTATTGCCAAAACGTTTTCATGTTGTTTATTGGTAGAACAAGATTTTGCGATATTAGACAACACGTCTTCTGAATTACGCATTTTGTTATGTGCCTGTATGATGGGATTACACACATCAGATTCGCCCATAGAACGATGGTCTTTCAACGCATCTGTTAATTCAGTCCTATCGTCTAACCAGATAAACTGGGAAATGCAACGATCCAACGTAATACAATCCTCAATGCCATTTATTTCTATGATGACATTCTTGTCAGTCATCCTCTTGACATTATATGGCCCTTTGTAAAATGGTGTCAGGCAATTCTTCCTATTTTCATTAGTTACATATACATGTGAAGCCGATCTTAGATCAGAGGACACATAGCTCTTGGTTTTTGCTTTTCTAGTCTTGGTCGAAGCCAACCGACACATCTTATCTCTAAGTGCTCCTACGACACAATCTACATAACTAGAAGCCCAATCAAGACTACCTGGAATTTCTATTAGAAGATCTCCAGATAACCTTAATGGTTCTCCATAAACTAGTTCTATTATTGAAGTACCTAATTGTGCCCTATATCTGTTGCGCATGGCGAGTAGTACTATAGGAAGATCGTGTATCCAGCTTGTTCCACTAGTACTTCCTAACGCGGCTTTCAGTTCACTATGCAGCCTTTCTACCATCCCATTTTCTCGTGGGTTGTACGTGCTAGTATGCAATACAATTGTTCCCATGATGTTGAGAGATCTTTCGAAAATTTCGGACATAAATTGACTACCGCGATCACTATTGACCTATTGCGGAACACCATAACGCGATATCCATTTATGTAGAATCGCAAACAAGACTTCTTGCGCTGTCATGTCTTTTAAAATCGCCACTTCGAATTGACGACTAAATCAATCTACCATAATTAGCAAATATTTGTGGCCATTAACCTCGGGCATTTCGACAATGTCTATATGTACGTGTCTGAACCGTCCAATTGGTATCCCAATATTCTTTATCTCGGTTCTGGTATGTCTCCACACCTTACACGTTTGACACTTGGCACAGGCTCTTACCAATACCCGTATGTCTTTAGACATGTGCGGCCATACGTATCTGTCGTTAATTAATCGAATGGTGGCTTTAATTGATGGATGTTCCATGTCATGTAACACTTAGATAATTTTGGCCCGTAACTCCAACGGCACATATGGTCGTGGTTGACCTCTAGATGTTTCGCATAACAACCACTTGCCACTATTGAGCTTAGGAACATATCCTGGTCTTTTGGACAAAACTAACGTAAAGGGATCCAAATCTTGCGCTTCCTCCATTTGACTAACTAAATCATGCATCGATTAATCTAAACTCTTCAACGGACCTTGAAATATCAGCTCGACATCGGCTTCATTCGGTCTGCTAAGTGCATCGGCTACCATATTCTCCTTACCAGCAATATGAGACACAGTGAAATCAAACTCTGCTAACCGTGTTATTTGGGAATTTACTCTACGAGGGTAAATAAGCCTAGCTGTTTTACCAATTATACCGATCAATGGCTTATGATCGGTTAATAACTTAGACTTATGACCGTGTAAGTAATGCTCGAAGTTTAGCACTGCGACATACACTGCTAGAAGCTCTTTGCCAAACGTATCATAATGTTTCTCTCGATCATTAAGCTTACGGCTATAAAGCCCAATCGGTCTTACTATGCCCTGATTTTTTGCTGTAGCACTGCCCCTATTGCAACATCTGAGGCACCTCTGATTAGCTCGAAAGGTTTTCCCAATCTACAGGTCCTAATGTGGTTATGTCACTTAACATTTCCTTGGCCTTTTGGAACTTTTCTCGGTCTTTTGGACACAAGTTTACAGGCCAAGACTTCTTGATCGTGCTCATTTCACGAGTGAGATGGCGTGTTATCGATCCTAGAATTCCGGCTAGACCTGGAATGAATCGACGATAATAGCTGATCATACCCAAGAACCTTCGCAGCTGGCGCACGGTTCGGGACTCCGTTACGTCCTTAATAGTTTGGATCTTATCTTCCAAAGGTTTAATTCCGACTTTGGAATGTATATGACCAAGGTATTTAACTGAAGAGCAACCGATATTACTCTTATTAGGTTTGACCACTAATCTATATTGTTCCAGCCTGGTCAAAACCGTTTCCAAATGCGTACGATGTTCATCTCATGAGCGACTAAAATTTATAATTTCGTCTATGTACACCCTCGCAAATGGACAATTCTGAAGGATTTCTTCAACCAAACGCTGGAATGTCTGACTGGCATTCTTCCAACCAAAAGCCAATCGAAGAAATTCATGCGATCCCCCTCCTGGAATTCTGACTGCGGTGAGTGGTATCGAACTTTCCTCCATTGGTATCTGATAGTACGCTTTCTGGAGATCTAAAGTTAAATAAACCTCATATCCCATTATATCTCGGAGTAAGGTACTCTGGTTAGGGAGAGGATAAGAATCACCCTTCGTCACTGAGTTTAATAGATGATAATTCCCACAAACCCTCCATTGACTCGGTTCAGGTTTGGGAACTATCACTATTGGGGAAGCAAAATTGGAATTTGACCTTCTACAAATCCCCTCTTCGCGCAATTGTTGAAATTCGGACAAAGCAACTTGTTGCTTGTATTGTGCCAATGGTTGAGCCTTTGGTGAACAAGGCAACGGAGCCACCAATTCTATTTGGTGTTCTACTCCTGTCTTCAGACCTATCCTTTTGGCACTAAAAGGTTGAAACACTGCTAGGTGCTTCTCGATTATATCGGCAAAGTCATGTGCGAAAGTTGGACGAGGTAAAATAACTGCCGATGTGTTAGACTCAGTAGGTGTTGACATCCCTACGCCTTCTGCGATAGTCCTAGCTTTGGGGTCTAATGTCAGCTTGAAATGTGTCAAGAAATCCATGCCAATTATATGGTCCTTGACATCGGCTACTAGAAATTTCCATCTAAAGGAAGATTTCTGGCCTAACGTTACCGACATTTCTTTTATCACTTTCACTCCTATCGGACTACAGTTAGCGGCCCATAGTTGATAGTCAAATGTGGGGCAATCTGCTTCCAACACGTCTGACCTAACTATGCTTACCTCAGCACCCGTATCGATGAGATATTCTAATCTAGATAATTCATCTTTAATAATGAACTTGTTGCTGGATAATCCGGCAATGTTTTCCAGATCTCCGCTTAGTGAGAAACGGACTCTCTTGCCTTCGGTATCGGTGCTAACTGGTCTTGTCGCATTTTTATCCTTTGCCTTAAGTATGCCTTTTAAAGGCATTTCTGGGAGCCTTTGCAATGGAACCCCCCTACGGCTCCTACTAGCGGAGGTTTCATCCTTTTCCCGGTGATAGATTTCGTTCTACCGGTTTAGTGCTTCCTTTCCATCTGGGTCCATCTAATCGCGGGTATATAAAATTTTCACCTTGGCAATTTGCACTTCTTCCGTATTCGCAATGTGCCTTACACCATCCGCGTGGCCCTTAGAAGCGTTCACGCAAGTGACTCCCTCGACGTCCAGTATGTCTATCCTGAATCTGAAGTTGCGAAATGTCTCGATGTATGCTAGCAACTTCTCAACATAAGTAACGCAAGGTTTCTTGTATAGTCAGGTTGGTTTCGGCATCTGCCCTGACTGGCTGTACCATGACAGAATCTGCTGTTACAGCATGTACATGTGGTTCCTGATGTTTATACACTCCGTCTAGCCCTCTGAGTTTTGTTGGTCAATCAATGTTCAAAGTTTCAAATACTTCCAATGTGGTTCTAAGCCTAAAGGGTAGCTCAGCTGTAAAAATAGAATTTATCACATCTCTGGACATATTCAACCTGGAAGCTTTTGTGCAAAGACGTTCGTAAAATTCGGACGGTAATTGACGCCCCATTTTTTTAAGCGTAATAATTCGCACGTTTGCGCTGATCTTCCAGGCTGATATCTCTGTTGAACTTCAGCCATTAGTAACTCAAATGCATTGTATGGTTTTTCTTCCAAAGTTCCGTCTCTGAAATTTTCCAAAGCATTTCGGAAATTTCCAGGCAGTGCCATTTAGGCTGCAACAAATTTCTCCATAGGATTTACAATATAATAAGCGCTAAATATCATTTGGGCATCTCCGACCTAACTTGAACGTTTTTCAGATTTATACTGCGGTAGACTTAAAATTCTCGGACCGGCGCGGTCGCCAAATTATTTAGAGGCTCCTACTTTATTCGTGTCTGAGAACCCCATAAATGTCAGATTGCTTTTAGTCCTAAAATTTACAGTAGAATCTGATAAGCTTATATTTTCATTCGCATTTGCTAAATTCATACCTGCAATATCTTGCGCTAACTTGCTAGTGTCCTCAAATTTAAGATCTGCATTCATATCTATGAAATATAATTATTAAATAGACACTTAATGTTAGGCAAATCGGAATGTGAAACCTGTCTCGTACAAAACACCCAAACAAACATGCAAGTATGTATTAGGTGTTGCGAACCTAGTAACAAATTAGTTCATTTGTGACCAGAAGGATAAACCAAAGGCAGCATGAACCATAGTACTAGTACCATGTACCTTTTCGATACAATAATGTTGGTATCGGTTATTAACACAACAGCCATAGTGTTAGTATCCTTTACAGGCTCGGTATATATATTATATAGTGTGAGTTAGCATTGAAGTCGCATTGTCGTAGACTTTATATGATGTCAGCTTACCTATTGCAGGTTAACACGTTCGTCTAGGAGATTGTACCGTCCTACTATTCCACATTCTTCAACCAAATATATAGTGGTTAAATGGCGTAATACCGGCTCCTACTGATGGGTCCCCAGTAAGCACGAAACGAATGTGCATGAGATTATACTTTCCGTTCATGCTGTCTTTGGTTTATCCTTCTGGTCTCAACTGAACTAATTTGTTACTAGGTTCGCAACACCTAATACATACTTGCATATATATATTAGCTCTTCGCAACAAACAGTATTTAACCAAAACAAATAATCTGGAATGAAATATACGTGAACAACAGAATTATTGAATTACCTTCTTTGGGTACTTTTCGCTGTTGCTATCTCGTTCCTGATTTTGTACCCCTACTACTTATCAATGGTTGCTATTATTACTACCCGAGCACCCAATCAGTCTGTTCCTTTTCAGATGGTTAATATTAGAAGGCCGAAGAAAGGTTTCATGTATATATTACACACAATGTAGCACATAAATATAATTCACTGTTAATCTGAATTGAAGGAGTTGGATGGTAATAATACAGATATTTTAATGTAAAATTATATCTTAAACACTATTCTCAGTTAGTCAAAATTGAATATATGTTTGTCAGCTGTAAAAATGGGTTTTATGCAAAAATATGATTTAAATGCCATTCACACTTAAGCTAAATTGTCCGTCTTCTAGACGGCAAAAATAAAAGTGATTTAAGTTTATAAAGTAAAATGTTTTGTACACAAGTGGTTATTGTTACACAAATGTCTGAACAGAATTGTATTTATACCATCGACTAAAACATATGATGACATGCAAAAATCATCGTTAAAAGTTATCATTAAAAATGAAGATGTAAATTGTTTAAAGACTTCAATGATAAAAAACTAACAAACTTTAGCTTACTACTTGCAATATTTTCAGTTCATGTCAAACTATTAATCCATTCTTCTATGTGGACACTAAATTAAGTGAAATAAATCCGCAATGACACAACAGGCCACCGCGTGATCCTCGCGGATCGCGCGCAGTTCTCTCTATTTATAAAAACACTATTAATTACAAATAAAATTGCAGTTCAATAAATATCGATTGAAACTGCTTAAGACTAAAAGAGATTGTTCCTAAAATCACAGCTAAGAGAAATATTGTTTAAGGACAGAGTTAGAATATTTGACCTTAAAGAGCACAGCGTTTGTAAAAATTGACCTTCGTTGGGTTGTAATACGGAGCCGCGTGTTACATACACCCCCCCGACAGTGAAAATTAGTACACAATGAAGAGGGCTAACCTTACAGGAAATGTTATTGCTCTTTCATGCCGTATAACGACTGATTTAGGTTCTGTCAACTCTGATACTGGCTCCTCTATTTCTCGCGTTCTTGGACGGATGGTTAGGTCGAAGTGTTCGAGAAAGTCACGTCCAATGATGTTTCATGTCGTGTTGTCGATGATGAACGGATATTTGAAACATCATTTTGAGTTGGAGAACGAGATTGTGTGTACTCGTACCCCAAACATCGCTATGTTGGAGCCATTCGCGCAGGTCAGACTGTTGGTGTCGACTGGGTGGGTTGGTTCCAGATAATTGTGGCGTAGTGAGCTTACATCTGATCCAGTGTCTATGACAATTCATTCGCCAGAAATTGCGTCACGGATGAGAAAGTATGTTGATAGTGGCAACCGGCGATGAGATTGATTGCTGGCATTTGGGCGTTTGAAGCATGATTTAATTGGAGCCGTCGCTGTAAAGACAATAGTTTGATTGCGCTCTACCGCGAAGGCAACGTGCTTCGAGCCATCAGACGTGAAGCGGCCAACAATCTTGAGGTGCTCAGCCTCTGCTGCCGCCGAGGAGGCTGACCCCACCCGTCTTCCAAACCTTCCATGGGCGGAATCACCTGAGTTGTTGAGGGTGACCACGCCCATTTGAACGTCGTGTCTGTGTGCGGGTATGTGCAGCCGTTTCCCAGGCAATAACGTGTGTAGTGGCCTTCATTGAAAGTGCTTGAATTTCTCAAAATCTAGCTGTTTATTAATTCCTTACTGGCTGTAAGTTCGACGAACCGGGGCACCATAATGTAGGGGTACTTTTCGCTGTTGCTATCTCGTTCCTGATTTTGTACCCCTACTACTTATCAATGGTTGCTATTATTACTACCCGAGCATTCAATCAGTCTGTTCCTTTTCAGATGGTTAATATTAGAAGGCCGAAGAAAGGTTTCATGTATATATTACACGCAATGTAGCAGATAAATATAATTCACTGTTAATCTGAATTGAAGGAGTTGGATGGTAATAATACAGATTTTTTAATGAAAAATTATATCTTAAACACTATTCTCAGTTAGTCAAAATTGAATATATGTTTGTCAGCTGTAAAAATGGTTTTTATGCAAAAATATGATTTAAATGTCATTCACACTTAAGCTAAAATGTCCGTCCTCTAGACGGCAAAAATAAAAGAGATTTAAGTTTATAAAGTAAAATGTTTTATACACAAGTGGTTATTGTTACACAAATGTCTGAACAGAATTGTATTTATACCATCGACTAAAACATATGATGACATGTAAAAATCATCGTTAAAAGTTATCATTAAAAATGAAGATGTAAATTGTTTAAAGACTTCAATGATAAAAAACTAACAAAGCTTTAGCTTACTACTTACAATATTTTCAGTTCATGTCAAACTATTAATCCATTCTTCTATGTGGACACTAAATTAAGTGAAATAAATCCGCAATGACACTACAGGCCACCGCGTGATCCTCGCGGATCGCGCGCGGTTCTGTCTATTTATAAAAACACTATTAATTACAAATAAAATTGCAGTTCAATAAATATCGATTGAAAGTGCTTGAGACTAAAAGAGATTGTTCCTAAAATCACAGCTAAGAGAAATATTGTTTAAGGACAGAGTTAGAATATTTGACCCTAAAGAGCACAGCGTTTGTAAAAATTGACCTTCGTTGGGTTGTAACACGGAGCCGCGTGTTACAATGTTTCAGAACTAACTTGGATACCTTTGAAAGCTTAGTAGCTTTTAAATTTATGAGTGTTCTTTGAGTATATACATAATTATTTATTGTTTTCGGTTCTAAAGATTTAAAGAAATAACTTTCAAACCCTGTCTGCGGCAAATTTTCAATAAAAGCGAAACCGGTATACTGAATGAATTGCCCATACCACGCTACACAATAATAAGTTTATACTGACAAATGTATGTACATAGTGGGTCAGGTGTTTATATCAAGATCGTGACCTTGATTAAAGTAATTGTTATCGCCACCCACGCAACCAGTGTTCATTTAATTTTAAATAAACCGTTTCAAAGTTATTTAAATTGCGGTTTGAATCTTGATACTTACACAAATCGCATTATATGTCTAAATTTTGTCATTTTAAACTAAGCCTCTGTATAATGTAGAAAAGGCAATTGATCCAGTAGCCAGGTTTTGTACGAATTGGGAACATATCACGTACTGTTCGGAATTTGCCGCGGAAGAAGCTCAAACGGAAAATTGGTACTGCTAACGGTAAGTCGGGATATGAATTTATTTTTGAATAGAAGTTGAATTTAGTAAACAGATTTGCGTTGCTGAGAATTGGAGACATGACTGTTTTACTTAATCAATTATATTGTACTGATCAGCAAACAAAAATATTTTAATTTAATGTATCCTAAGAATATATGAGATATATAATAAAAATTACTAAAAGCGTTAAGAGGTATAACTAGATATAATTTTTTCAAATGTCTTGAGTAATGACAGAGAATATTTACCATTAAAAAGAATATATAAAGATTGATTTTGAAAAAATGTTTGCCTGGATTAACAAGCGAACTCCAAAATAAATGGATGCGCATATTATTTTATGCCAGACAGTTTTTTACAGAATCAGTATGTTTAATTGTCTCTTGTATTTTGCAGGTAATATATTAGTATCATTAAATTTTAAATGCTCGTACTTAACTATACAATTGATATTGAATCCTTCATATACCTGGTAAAATAAGTACTTATTTTGACTTGAAACTGTATATCAAGGAATATTTAACGTAAGGTTGTTTTGAATAAATTTAAAATAATTTTAGTAAACTTTTATAATGTAGAACCGAACATATTTTACTATTAGCCGTTTCTATTCTGGAAGGTTTTTTAATTTCATTTTAATTAGGTTGATACATTGACTATAGTTGCTCAGAAAAAAATTACCGTCACATTTTTGGGATACTTCTGTGTGGCAGAAGATAAAAACTTATAAACCATTATCATAAGTCGTGCTATGATATGAACGCTTTAATTTGCTATTAATTCAAATAGATAATTGAAATTTGTTGTCAAACACAATCACACTAATTTCAAACGAAAGCGCTTTATTGTTAGTTATTTTCTTGGTGGAATAATGAATTATATAAATTCAATAAAATATTTCTTTAATGAAACGTATTAAAAATATTCAAAAAATTGGTTAACAATTTATTTATAAACTATGTAAAAACTTCATATAGAATAATACCAATATAAAGAGAAATGGGCGAATCGTTCCATAGCAACACGTATCGAAACCTCGACATTGTCTATAACAAGTTGAATGTTGTGCCCGTATTAAAATTTCATTTGTTTGTATTAAGCCGATTATTATAAAATTGTCAATAAATAAATATATTCAACAACTGACTGGTCACAGCAGTGTTTGAAATATGATAAATTTACTATAAATAAGATAGTACACAATATGCTTATAAAAGGAGCCTGAAATATACTTTTCTCAGCAGAAGCTTTTGAATAAAGTGTCCTGCCAAAATCCCTAATTTGTTCCTACAATTTAATCTATAAAACATCATCCACAATTGCATTAGGATAAATATCGTTTTACTCAATCCCACAACAATTTATTTAACGTTTGGGCTTGCCAAATTAATATTTAGACCAAGTTTAATTAAATGCCTACCCAAAGGTTTAAGATACTTATTGCATTATTTATGCATAAATCGATATTTTTGCAACAGTTAGCAATTTATGATTCATAATATCATCAATTTTATATATTTTAAAATTTACAACAACCTTCAATAAAAATTTATAAGAAAGCTTTGGTAATATCAGAAGTAATTTTGAACCCTGTGATTTTTCAAACATTACTTTTAATGCTATTGTGTGATAACTATTGTGTATCTGAAGTCGCATAGTCGAATATTTTAAACGAAGTTAACTTCATCATTGCTTGAATACACATTAGTAATGTCAACCTGTTCCAGGTTTCTTGATGAAATATATAGTGGGTATATGGCGTAGTACCGGCTTCTACTGATGAATCGCCAGTAAGCATGAAACAAATGTGTAAAGAAGGTTATGCCTTTCGTTCATGCTGGCTTTAGCTTTTCTTTCTGTTTATATTTGAATTAATTTGTCACTAGATACGCAAAACATTATACAAAATTTCATCTGTATTATTTCTGCACAACAAAAAATTTAGAACAATTAAATACTGCTTGTTGCGGAGAACTAATATATATGCAAGTATTTATTAGGTGTTGCGAACCTAATGACAAATTAGTTCAGTTGTGACCAGAAGGATAAACCAAAGGCAGCATGAACGGAAAGTATAATCTCATGCACATTCGTTTCGTGCTTACTGGCGTCTCATCAGTAGGAGCCGGTATTGATGAGTCGCCAGTAAGCACGAAATGAATGTGCATTAGATTATACTTTCCGTTAATGCTGCCTTTGGTTTATCTTTCTGGTCACAATTGAAATAATTTGTTAGAATGTTCGCAATACATAATACATACTTGCAATTTAGAACAATTACTCTTAATGGTCTAGATATAATAGTTTAACAAGAATAACAATGTTGCTTTTGTACAGATAAAAATTATGAAATCTTAAAATATACCAACTCATTGTAAATGTTTTAACGTCTTCAATTTAACTTATATTAAATTCTCGATTAATTTCAAAATAGGCATCATATAGATTAACCGATTATTTTCACTTATTATGATCAGACAACTTTATGTAATGGGCTTAAAATCATCGTTCAAATAGTATATGGTAGTGAAACATGTCCAATTATAACTTCTTCATTCTTTACTTTAATAAAAATTAAAAAAACGAAATTTAATTGACTCAAACCAAGCCAATAATAAAGCATGCAACATGACCTGATGATTGATCAATCGCGTGTTCCATGTAATTCATTGATTAAATTAGTGCAACGAAATTCTTACGGAATACACTTTGACTTTCTTGCAATCTGCACTCGCCATCACCAGTCTGTCTCGGTCTATGTCTACGCTTGATGTCTTCACATGCTGTTTTACACACGCTGTTTTATTTTCACAACTTGCCGTCAGTCAAGCTATCTTATGCTTCTGCACTTCTGGGTATTCGTGACGGTCTAATGTATTATACGGATTCATAGTTATTTCATCCCACCTTTGGTCTGAACATTTATTTCCTACATCCAGCTTCTGATAATCTACTGGTTGACGTTCATCTGCTAACGATCACCAACAAGGCAATTGGATTCACATAGCAAGGCCGTCAGGACTTCTAGACATCCTCCTCTACTATGGCAATCTCGCTGTTGGATGTTTTTAACTTTCATCTTCAAGGATGCCAAACAATAATTGCGTATCAGGCCGCTTTTTGACTCCTTTCATCCAATTAGATTTCACCACGAAGACAATAATTTAGTCCAAAACGACATGCTAGATGACTTGAATATATAATCCGGCAAAATAAATCAATGACAATTTGCACATTCTAATTTTTAAATTCGAAGAGGAAATTATTGTAGACAGAAATGCAGCAGTTTCGGTTTCCAAAGATGGCTTTGATGCCAAGATGTCTGTTGGGATACTGCTTGCAACGGCTACGAAGGAGCCTATTCCCACCTAAGATTGTCAACCTCTCTCTATTAGTATAGCTATATATTGTGAATGGTTGCACAAGTTTATCTTCGTCAAGTGCTCGTACAAATTTCTAGGCATGGGAGTCCTGTTTAAATATTGACTTATAGTTGATCTAGCAAATCAGAAAATCATTGTCACCATCAGTAGACTTGAAAAACGTTTTTACAGGAGTTTCCGAAATTTTGGAGTTGCATGCCATACAGCTATCTCCGGTGCATCGTTTGACAGATATATCAAATGTTCTGAGAGAACAAAATTTAGTAGCAAAAGTATCAGCACGCTAAATTTCAAATATAAATATATTGCTGGCAATAATCAATAAAAGCATTTGTTTCGCAGTCGTTGACTTTAAACAGGTCTAACACTACATTCCCGTAGCAGCAGTAGATGAAGAGAAAACTGATATCATCACGCTTTTGTTTTATTAGTATAACTCTACATGCGTTTTGGTCTCAAGTGCGCTACACAGATATTTCAGAAATTCATGGACAATATTCTGCGCTATAGCACTAATTATTTTATGTAAAAACGTAATGAAAGAATGTACTTTAGACTTGACTTTAACACTCATACCTAGCATCTTAGAAATGTTCTTTAAATCTTAACGGGTTTCGACTTAAAATCAATTGCGTTAAAACACATATTGCAAGTACATCAGTTGATATATAAGGGTGTCATATTACTTACAAAATGTATTCAGATTTTAAATTCTAAGACCAGTTCCGTTAATCCTCTTCCATCACTATGGCATTGAAGTAATTACAAAAAAACTCAGCAGTATTAAACTATTATTAAAAGTTCCTTCCTAATTTTATCCATTATGCATGAAAATGAAAATTGAAGAGATCTAAAAAGGAAATTTGCAATTTTATGGTAATTGGATGACGAGGAGTTACTACGTCATGCGGTCAACTCTGAAGCAAATGCCACTATGCTAACTCATCCGGAATTTTAATGACGTTTCCTGCTTACCATTGATTCTTTGTTATTTCTAATTAGCGTCATCTTGGAGCAATAGTTCAAAGAAGTTCGAAAACCAATTGATTTTTACTTGGGTACTCTAAAGCCGGTAGGTGCAACACTTTTTATCGAATACATCTTGCTAGCCATGACGCTGTGCGCCATTTCATTTGTAATTTAGGGCACTGTAGATTTGTTGTTCTTCCAGGTCACGTTCCTTTGGATATCGTTCTTATATTGTATTCCGTAAGAAATTCGTTGCACTAATTTAATCAATGAATTGCATCGGACAAGGCCAGAGCGTAAAGCTGTATTGGAGTATCAGGTGTTCAGCAACAGTTATAACTCTCAATTTTTGTGAACTATTCTGACACGCGGCTGCGCGTTACAACCCAACGGTGTTCAATTTTGACAAATATAGTTCTCATTAAGGTCAAATAGTCTAATTCTGGTTTTAAGCAGTATTTCTCTTAACTGTGATTTTAGCAACAATCTCTGTTAGTTTCAAGCAGTATTAATTGAGATTTCTCGAACTGCAAATTTTATTGTAATTAATAGAGTTTTTTAATAATAATAGACACCCAAGCGCAATACGCGGGTAACATGCAGTGGATTTATGTGACTTAACGCTCAAACACAGGATTTACTTGTTTTGCATGCTTTAACCATTTTAACACAACTACTAACAGTTCAATTATGATTCTACTGGTCCATACTTTAGGTTTTTCTCAATCACTTATCTGAAATCCTATAGTTCAATGGATTTATGTGATTTAACACTCGAAACCTAGCAAACAGTGGACTAATTATTTGTGGTGCTTATTGTGACTACTTTCACACGAATTTTTCTTTGCTTAATAACATCTTGAATAAAATAATGATTCGATGCTATGGCCTTCTAAAATCACTCTTCGGGAAAGGGACCTGGATTACTCATGAACGCGGATCGTAATAAAAGCTTTCAGATATTATATAGGAGGGTAATTTCGCACTAAATAGACAACTAACTCGTAGAACCTCTTACATTAGCTACAAAACCTCCTACATAAATGGTGCCCCGAGTGAGGTTCGAACTCAGCCAACAAAAAAATAATCAGCATCTAGCCTTTGAGAACATCCAGAACTTCGGATAAATGCCACGCCAGTGTGAATCTGGTAAAACAGGGAGAACACACAAGAAAGTAAATCCTGAGCCACAAATCACAGCGAACCTCCCTCTTGAGATCACATTTCTCGAAGACAGCCACACGATGACGAGTGAGGACGATGTAACACTGCCATCTATACTCGACAGCAAACACACACATAAGATGACGTCCAACTCAGGAAATGCAGGAAGCCCGGTGGCGAGCCCAGCAACAGGACGAACCACAACATGGCCCCAATACAAAATATGCCAAATCAATCCAGACTACCTTGACGAGTGGGTCGACGATGCTACTTTATTGGCCAAGATGTTCAGTATAACAGAAGAGGGCTCAATTTTTTGAGGGCTTGGAAGACAATCCCTGTGTGTTTCAGACGCGGACTCAAAGATATCCTGCATCAATACACTGATGGATTATGTTCGCAGCCATGGCAGAGCCTGCAACGCGCCGTCAAGCAACGCCTGACACCAGATCGGAAAGAGAGCCTTACAGAATTGATGAGCCAGATATCCCTAGATAGCCGCACGCCTTCCGAGCTATACAGGGTGATGGAGCAGAAAGCCTCTGAATTCAACCTGCCCAAGGAAATCTTGACACGACTATTCATTCAGAAGCCTCTTCTGGCATTCCAAGAGATGGTCACGTTCCTGCGCGAATCCCTTGAAGTGTAAGACGACGTACTGCCGGCACGTCTAGACAAGTGATGGAAGAAACACCACTGCAGATCATCTGCCTCAGAGCAAGGTTACATCACCTCATGACTGTCCGATTCTCAATTCACATCATCATCAGCCCGAACAAATGTCACCAATGAGCGCCTCATCAGCCTGCTCGAGAACCTCAGATTCAGGCCAAATCCGGCTTCAGACGATACCGTTCACTATAGACACGACCAGAACAGGCGTGACCAGCTTCGACAACCGTCCCGAAACAGCACCAGAAGGTCGACGTCCAGAGGCCGGGCCACAGTTCCACAGCTATTTGTGGAGTGGTGTCCGAATCACCGCAGCTATGCCCACTCCACATGCTGTTGCATCAGAAATGGCTGCACATTCCTGCGCACAAACGCGACGTTCAGCTGGGCGCGGTCAACTTCGACAACTCTGGATAATCCGCCCATGGAGGTTTAGGAAAACTGCTGGAGTCAGCCTCCTCTACGGCAGTAGAGGCTGATCACCCCAAGATTGTTGGCCGCCTAACATCTGATGGCTCAAAGCACGTTGCTTTCGCGGTAGAACGCATTCAAACTATTGTCTTTAAAACGACGGCTTCAGTCAAGTCATGCTTCAAACGCCCAAATGCCAGCAACCAGTCCCATCGTCAGTTGTCACCATCAACATCCTTCCTCATCCGTGATGCAAACTCTGGAAAATTATTTCTCATAGACACTGGATCAGATGTAAACTTACTACGCTTCAATTATTTCAATTCGACCCACCCTGTCAACACCAGCAGTCTTTCCTGTGCCAATGGCTCCAACATAGCGACGTTTGAGGTATGAGTACACACAGTCTCGTTCTCCAACTCAAAACGATGTTTCAAATATCCGTTCATCATAGCTAACACGACAAGAAACACCATTGGACGTAACGTCCTCGAACATTTCGACCTCACCATACGTCCAAAAACACGAGAGATACGCACTGCCGACAATCAGTTGCTGTCATCAGCATTAAAACACACGACTCGCGCGGAAGCAGTCTCATTTATTCCACTAATTCATCCAGTTCCTCATGTACCACAACTGAACGATGTTCTAAAGCGACATGAAGAGATTTTGAAACCTATCTTCTTTATGCCCGATCTCAAGAGGAAGCGTGCCATCACAGCTCATCGTATTATCTTATCTAAGCCACTTCCTCATCCTCCAAGAGCACGTCCATTGGCACCACACAAACTTAAGGCCGCCGAGCAAGAATTCGCCATGCTAAGTCAACAAGACATCTGTACAGGATCCAGCTCACCATTTGCGTCGCCTGTGGTTGTTGTACCAAACAGTGAACCCGAAACATTCAGAGTGTACGGGGATTATCTTATTCTTAATTCTTGCACACAGTCTGATTGATACATTCTGCCAAATCCAGCTGAACTACGCAGATCAGCTATCGGTCATGCTTTGTACTCAAAACTGACTTAGTGAAAGCCTACTATCAAGTACCGATGGACAAAGACTCCGTATCCTATACTGCATTCAGATTCACTGAAGGTGGCACACACGAATATCATTATATGCCTTTCGGTCTTAAGAACGCATTTCAAACATTTCAACGCGTTATGGACGAAATACTAGATGGTCTACCATTTGTAATTCCATACTTAGACGACATTCTGGTATTCTCCAACTCAATGTCCGAACATATGCAGCATATTGACATTCTACTCGCACGTCTAGCAGACTATGGCCTCCGGCTTCATGGCAACAAATGTGTCTTTGCACAAAAATCAATTGAATTCCACGGTCATCAAATTTCCGAGAAAGGCATGACACCTATACCTGCTAAGGTTTGTGCCATTCAAGATCTACAGCCTCCAACCACCGTTCGAGCGTTACGACGATTCTTGGGCAAGATGAATTACTTCTCTCGATTTGTACCTTTCCTTGCCAAGATTCTGGCACCTCTTCACAAATATCTCGTGCCAGAAAGCCGTTTTGTCAAGAAATCACAACTGATTCAGCTCAACGTAAACGACATGCAGGCTTACGAGGATGCCAAAAGGGCCTTATGCAAAGCGACCATGCTACATTCCCCGGATTGGTCTCGACCTTTTGAATTGATCACTGACGCATCCGACGTTGCCATAGGCGCAGTACTTCAACAGCTCATCAATGGCATACATATATTTATCGCGTTATACTCGCAAAAACTACAACATCGCGCGACGCGATATGGTACATTAGGGAAAGTGTGACTTGCAATCTACCGTTCGATCCTACACTTCCACACCTATCTGGATGGCCGAAAGTTCAATATCTGCACCGACCACCTTCCTCTACTCAGAGGAAAGAAAGAGTATTTATATTCACGACGTGTCAACTTACAATTTACACGATTACACGAGTATGAATATGAAGTCACTCATGTCAAAGGATCAGAAAACGTGGTTGCAGACTCCCTAAGCAGTCCTGCAGAACTCTGTGCTTCAATTCTGTATCCTTCAACTATAAGCAGTCAGGAATTGCACGCAGCTTAGCAAGATGATCCATCACTTCAGACATTTGATGTCAATCGCCTGAAAACATTTCATTATGATGGAACTCTGCTGCAGTGCGAAAAAACTGGCGTGGGCCCTCGGCCGTTTATACCTGCAAAACTCCGTCACAAGGTCTTCGAGGTTTATCATTCAATGAGCCATCCATCTGGCGAAGCCTCAGTGGAAATTCTATCCAGAACGTATTTTTGGCCTGGCATGCGGCGAGATATCGAGAAGTGGTCAAAAAAATGTACAGAATATCAGAAATGCAAAGTGACGAGACACTCCAAAATGGCGCTACAATTGATTCAAGTGCCCAAAGCCCGGTTCACACACATACACGTTGATCTGGTAACCTTACCTGCCGTGAACAATATTTGCTATCTACTGTCAATACGAGATCGCACCACTCGATGGTATGAGGCCATACCACTGCCAGACACGAAGCAAGACACTTTCAGTTATGCTTAGAGCTCAATTGGTCCACTCGGTTTGGTGATTCAGCTGAAGTGACAACCGATCGTGGCGCACAGCTTCTCGGCGCAGATTTCGCAGCGCTACTGAAATACTATGGTGTCAAACACTCCGTGACCGCGGCTCGTAATCCTAGAGCAAATGGTTTCGTCGAAAGGCCACACCGGGAACTGCAAGCGGCGCTCAAGGCTTGCCTAGAAGAAAATTGGCTTGCGGCTTTGACGAAATTACTCCTATCAATGCGTACAAGACCTCAAGAGCCGATCAAATGTAACTCCGCAAAAATGGTGTTTGGCGAATGTCTACAGCTGCCTGGCGAACTAGTGCCATCACGCTCTCAAACTGCGATAACGATGAACGATCCGGACTTTCTGTTTCCACTTCGCTGTTACCTACAGTATAGCGCTCAGAATCGGCCGATTTGTCCCACACGTCAGCAACATTGTCCAATATATAAACGAAAAGATTTTGATAATTGCAAATGGTTCTTCGTCAACAACGATATGGATAACAGAATTCTAGCCAAACCGAAGCGCGGTCCTTATCGTGTGCTAGATCGACGTCAGAATTACATTATTTTTAAGATTAATGGCAAAGCTGAAGCTGTCTCCAAACACCGATTATCCCCGGCCGACGTTAATCCAAATGACCCGCTGTTCCGCGATGTTGACCTATCAGGCGGCTAAAAACATTTATTCTACCTCCAGACAGTTTTGCTGACCACTGGATGACGCCCGACATCTCACCAGCAACAGAGCCAACTGACGCCGTCACGCCGCCGCGTGATATAGAGGAACCAGAGTCAGTGTCGACAGAGCCAACATCAGTGTTTACTCTTTACGGCAGAGCCATAACATCTCCTGTGAGGTTAGCCCCTTTCATTGTGTACTAATTTTTATTGTCAGGGCGAGGGGTGTATGTAAAACGCGGCTCCGCGTTACAACCCAACGGTATTCAATTTTGACAAATATAGTTCTCATTAGGGTCAAATAGTCTAATTCTGGTTTTACACAATATTTCTTTTAACTGAGATTAGAGCAACTATCTCTGTTAGTTTCAAGCAGTATTAATTGTGATTTCTTGAACTGCAAATTTAATTGTACTTAATAGTGTTTTGTTTAGTAATATTAGACACCCGCGCACAATACGCGGGTAACATGCAGTGGATTTATGTGACTTAACGCTCAAACACAGGATTTACTTGTTTACCATGCCTTAACCATTTTTACACAACTACTAACAGTTCATTTATGATTCTACTGGTCCATACTTCAGGTGTTTCTCAAACACTTATCCGAAATCCTATAGTTCAGTGGATTTATGTGATTTAATTCTCAAAACCTAGCAAACAGTGGACTAATTATTTGTGGTGCTTATTGTGACTACTTTCACACGAATTTTTCTTTGCTTAATAACATTTTGAATAAAACAAGGATTCGATGCTATGGCTTTCTCACATCATTCTTCGGGAAAGGGACATGAATTACTCATGAACGCAGATCATAAAAAAAGCTTCCAGATATTATATAGGAGGGTAATTTCGACCTAAATAGACAACTAGTTCACAGAAGCTCTTACATTGGCTACTAAATCTCCTACACCATAACATACATTGATATCCATCATGTTAGTACTGTGTACTGACTCGGCAACCACAGTGTTACAACCTTGAACATTTGCGTTTCTATAATGTTGGTATCGGTTACTGACACAATAGCCATATTGTTAGTATATTTTATACTGAGAGAGTATATATATATATATATATATATATATATATATATATATATATATATATATATATATATTCATTGTACCCTTCTTATGTGCAAAAAAAAGAATTATTATCATACACAAAAAACATTTCTTTCTCATCATCCCCTCAAGCATCTACTAATGAACATAACTTTATATATAAATTGAAAAGCAAAACAAAATATAAATATGTAAACATAGCCAGGGTGTCCAAAAACGAAAACCAATCAATTGCGTGCGTCACATCCAGTTCAAGCTCAATGCCTGTACATGCTTCTTCTGCTGGCATAAATCCGGCTGCTATTTGTTTATCCATAAGGCTTCGTACGTGCCTAGCTCCCTTTTGTTATTACATTTAATAATTATTTTGAATGCTACGTCTGGAGAACATACGTGCGATGTTTCGACGATGTGTTGCGCAATTGCAGACGCGTATTCACCATTTTATTTAAACAGGCCTTTAAGTTACAATGTTTTATCTATCGAGTAATTAACCGTCTGGTCGATCGGCATACGTAATTTGATCGAGAACATGCGTATGTATATCGGTAAATAAATTTTGATATCGACTTTAACGGCCGTTTCTCTTCGATTGCTGGTAAAGGCAAGTGTGTTACCCTAAATAACACTCGTAGGTTAGCTTCATTAAATTTTCGTGTTAATGCTGCTTCAACTTTATTTTGTTCCATTCGAGAAACTGAACCTCCCTTAAATGGGAAGTTCAGGTAGATTGTTTTCTATTCTGGCCCGTAATACGTCTGTTTCTGTTTATTTCCCCTTTTAATAATTTATTCAATTCATTGACTCGGAGAGCCACTAGGCATTAAATCGTTAATTGCTGTATTATATTCGTTTTCTTTTGAATCTTGACTAACCAACCTGTCAGTACTTGAAAAGCAGCCACGAACTGTTGATAATTTATATTGAAACGGCACAAAACTGATGCAATGCAAATACTGTGCAGACCATTGTTCTGTTTAATTTACCACTAGTTTCTTCTTTTAATAGTACATCGTTCCTGACCTGAAATTGTAGAAAGATATAAAACCTGGAGTTTTAGAATAGAATAGAATAGAATAGAATATCTTTATTTGGATTCAAACCACACATGTTCCATTAAATAATAAAATTAGAAAATGTACAATATAAAAAGATATCACATATATATGTGCAATTAAGTGTACTGTACAGTTTATCGGCATCTGAAAGATCAGCTGTAAACAGTGATAGATTCTTAATCAAAATTGAAAATTTAAGTTATAACTCGAGTATTACATTTGTTGCTGAAACAATTAATCTTGGCTTTTATTTAACCATGAGAAAGTATTATAATAATCAAAATTAAAAATATCATTAGGATTAAACACTTTTCCTAGTTCGGTAGATAAAAATTTAAAAGACATTTTAGTTGGAGGCGTTTCTCTAAGCCCCTTTGGCAATCGATTATAAATTTTGTAAATTTTTGAAAACGAGAACAGCTTGCTCGCAACATTCCCAATCAAAGGTGGAGATATTGCAAAATGACCAGATCTAGTTCCAATTTCATGACTCTTTCTTATGGGATTCATATAGGCACCAGACCACTGGTTTAAATGGAAAACTTTTATACAATAGCACATTCTCCGAAACCATAAAGGATGCAGTGATACAAATTGTAATCTAGTGGCGTATATAGTGCAGGAGATAGGACTAATTTGTTTCACAACTTTTCTTTGTACAGCTTCTATTTCATTAGACAGACCCTTTGTTAAGGGATTCCAAGTAGCGGCGGCATATTCTAGTATCGGTCTAATCCATATTATAAACATTTTGAATTTTATTTCATGTGATATAATATTTCTATTTATCAATGCCCATCTGTTCTTGGCACTGCCTACTATCCTTTCAATATGTCTCTCAGCAGAAGCCGTACAATGAATAGTTATGCCTAAATCCTTAATTTCTTGCATAAGTTTAATCTCAAAAACATCATTAATCTCAGCATCATGAAAATAAACATAATTAAATTCTGTTCTGTTACCTATTTTTAAAGCTCTCGTCTTTTTACTGTTTATTCTCAGCCCTAGTGTTAACAAATATCTACTTAAATCATACAAATCAAGTGTCACATTATTTTTGGAGAATTCAACATTATTTGGATCAATTGGAAAGATTATTTTCAAATCATCAGCAAATTTGCAAACTCGACCGTTAGGAATCTTAGTTTCCAAATATGCAAATACAATTTTAAATAATATTGGTCCCAAACTGGATCCCTGTGGAACTCCACTTGTTACCCTTTTCGATTTAGATACCAAATCGTTTACTTGAATACTCATTCTTCGATTATATAAGTAGTACCTAAGTAATCTAAAAATATTCGGATCAATATTCAATAAATTAATCGCATTCAAGATAGCATCAAAAGATATAGAGTCAAAAGCTTTTGAGATATCTATGAATACAATTAATGCATCTAACTTTTTCTCATCTAATGTAATTACATGTTTCCACATAGAGAGCATATTAGTAGTTGTCGACCTGTCTTTCGTGAAGCCATGTTGGCATACATCGAAATCAGCCGGCAGCATACGTTCTAAATGATCAAGTATTAATCGTTCTATTATCTTCAAAAACGAGGGAATAATAGAGATTAATCTGTAATCACTGGCACACGTTGGCTTACTTACTTTAGGCAAAGGTTTAGCTACTATTGTTAGTATATCGATTGGTAATATCCCATTCTTCAAAATTCTATTTATAAAATTGCAGAGCGCATTCATAAAATTTAAGGGTAATTGAAGTAGGTTATCAATCGATATACCAAGGTGATCTTTTTGTTTTTTTGATTTTATTTTTAACATTAATTCTATCAATGCATCACTGTCAATAACAAGTCCTAGATCCTGGTTTCCCGAAGGATCCGGTAGATCAATAGCATTATTTTTCTTCTGCGGATTACATAATAAGTTGCCAAATACTTCATCCAATTCACAGAGAAATTCATAATCAGCTTTACCCACAGGTAATATAAGGTTTAATTTTTCCTTATATTTACCGTAGTCTGTGAGGAGTTTGAACCCTAGTCTAGGATTACTCTTCAATTTAGCCAAAATAATTCTCTCTGATCTTTGACGGATTATCAGCAGTGATGAATTAATTTCTTTATCGATCATATCTAACCTCATTTTTTTAATACTATTGATAAGACTACATTTCATTATATTATCTCGTTTGATTCTTAGCTTACATAACTTCCTATTGATTCGCTTTGGTATAACATCCGTAAATGTAGATGCTCTAAATATATCAGATAATAACAGTGAAACAGAAGAAACAAATTCGTCATCGTTCATGATAAAAAACTTTCATAATCAATTGATAAGCTTAATTCTCTAAAAAGATTCCAGTTGATTCTGGAACATTGCACGTGTGCATTTTCAAAATTAAGTTTCTGTGTTTTGCTACTCAAGATGTTCCATTGTAAAATAATTTGTTTATGATCCAATTCTTTGAAGTAATTTACAACATCATAACTGTGTGAGTTCAACACTTCAACTTCTAAATATACATGGTCTAAGCATTCCGAACCTCTAGTTGGTTCCTTTATAATCTGCTTAAGATCATGATTAGAAAAAGATTGATTATTTCACAGTCATGCACCTTATTAAAATCTCCTACCACAACAATATAACCATGGCAGTCCAAAATAGATTGAAAGGAATTGGTAAACATTTGATCATCATGTAAATTAGCATACGGCGGTCTGTAAACCGCGGTTAAAATCAGATTATCAATTTGTATAGATACAAAATCAATGACAGAATTATATTCGCTAGAATGTAACACTGTTGCATTTAATATCGATTTGCTATAAATAAGTACTCCTCCACCTCTTTTATCTAGTGATCTGTCTTTCCTAAATAGAGAATAATGAGGAATGTCAAATTCAACTTAAACGCCTGTTTTAAATCAAATGGTGAATACACGTCTGCTATTGCGCAACACATCATCGAAACATCGCACGTATGTTCTCCAGACGTAGCATTCAAAGTAATTACTAAATGCAAAAACAAAAGGGAGCTAGCCACATACGAAGCCTTATGGATAAACAAATTGCAGCCGGATTTATGTAAGCAGAAGAAGCACGTACAAGCATTGAGCTTGAACTGGAGGTGACGCACGCAATTTGATTGGTTTCTATTTTCCACACTCTCTCTATGTTCAAATATTTCTATCTTGTTTTGCTTTCCAATTTATATATAAAGATATGTTCATGAGTAGATATTTGAGAAGACCATGAAAAGAAAATTTTCTTATATCTGATAAAATTTCTTTTTGTTTTTGCACACAGGAAGGGAACAATGAATTTTATTAAAGCTCGCATTTCAAAAAAAATATATATATATATATATATATATATATATATATATATATATATATATATATATATATATATATATATCAATCGCCTTCAGATATTACGCAGTATATTTCTTAATAGGAAAAGCACTCAATATTAAAAGTAATCATCCATTTATTTAGAGACTACTAAACATCATATTACAATCTTTCACTTAAATACATCCTGGATTTTCATCTGATTATGTGCGTGACAACAAGTTTGACTAAGTTTTACTTCTTTTTCTTGTTTGGTCTGATTAGTAAGTTTGTGTAGGTTTTTGTTCTCGCATTATTGGCTGTAACTTTTACGAAGGTTTTTACACAGAGCGTCGTCTTTCGTTTCGATTTGTTCCTCAATTTTTTTCTGTACCTCCGTGTAGCAGCACAGGGTGTGCGAATCGCAGTGTTGAATACTCATATTTTTTTGAAATTTCTGACGCTGCTAACAATGGTTGGGATAAAGTTTGTGCAACTGTTTTTACTTCTTCAGTTTGTTTCCAATCTTATCGGCTATTGGTTGAATCTCTTCCAGTGGGTGTTTGGCCTTACCTGGGTGCTATCAAATAGTTGTTTTCGATTGCAATGTCACACAGTGACACGATTGCAGATAGTCACTGTGTGTTGCAATTGTTTATTAGGTGACGCCGACTTTATAGCAAATTAGGTCAAATAAGACCAGAAGATTAAAAGCATCAGCATGTACGAAAGGTGTAATCACATGTATACATATACATTTCATTCATTCGGAGTTTGATTTATCCTTTTGGTCCTATTTGAACTTATTAGTTAATAGGTACGCAACACCTAACATGCAATTGAATATTTATTGTTCACTGAGCAAATTTACGTTACTTGCTGCTTGCAGCATTTGCTTAAAGGAATACTTATCTTTTCTAGATACATTGCTCTGAAGCAATGCGCCTCAATAGTTCTTGCCTTTGTAAGTTAAGAAAACTTCTTCGAATAGTGAAAAATAAAAATAAATTAACGAACTACCTTTCCAAGCTTAATCGTAATTAAGCCGGGGCATACGTAAACTTTCATACTCTAAAATATTTCTGTCCCCTTAAAGTCGCTTGAAACCACCGTAAATTTTCGACCCCCCTCCACTAGACGAAAAACTATAAAAATTTTAATATTGGTATTACGCATCTGGGCGGTAGACACAGAATAGAGCTATAAATAGGCCAGAATATATTTTAGGTGCTTAAACTTAACTATGTTCACGAACACATTACAGAAATATGAAACATCAGACATTCAGAATGAGATTTCAATCAACGAGGAATCGTTGGACAATGGGACAGTCATTTTTCAATTAAAATAATAAAAGTAAACCAAACTGCGCAACGTAAACAGTCTTAAAATAGCCAATAATGAATGGAAAATACACGAAAAAGTACAATTATTTACGAATAAAAAAGAAAATTAAATAACTTATCATAATCACAAATATTTAAATAATTAAAAAGATGTACACGCATTGAGGATACATTGGAAATTTGAAAAAAATTATCAAAAGACCATTGTTAACCAAAGACACAGAGAGAACCTTGAATGATTCTTTAAATCAAGTTTGCGAGCTTGAAGTAAACACCAATCCCATTGCATTTAACCAGTCGTCGAACAAAATAACAAAACTACCGCCAGTTATGTTGTTCGACGACTGGTTAAATACAATTGGATTGGTGTTTAGCGAGGAGCTATCTGATTTGAAGTAAACAAAATACAATTTAACGCGAGGAGACAATAATATTAACTGGTGTAGAATATAAGATGAAGGATGTAGGCTTTAAATGGAGTAAGTCTCATGATAAAGTATTGTGTCATGAAGCATATATATATATATATATATATTTCGATTGTCGCCGAATACTACACTGAATATTTTTACTAGGAAGAGAAAACACATTTAATCATAGAATGGATAATAGCCGATTTATTTCGATTTTATTCATCAAAACTTTATATTCTTTTATTTATATGCAACCCAAGTGATAATTTGACTACATGGATGGTAACTAAGCTGATATTCAGTTTTACTTCTATTCCTATTTGGTGGTTTATTGCGGGATAATTTGTGGGCGCATGTGGGAATGTGTCTGGGTGCGTGTCTGTATGCTTGTAGGGGTCATTCCTATTGTATTCTTTAAATCAAGATTGCGAGCTTGAAGTAAACACCAATCACATTTTATTTAACCAGTCGTCGAACAACATGACAAAACTGCGCTAGTCGCAACGCACTGTTGCGTTTCGACCTTCCATGATCATCATCAGAGTACGATGGCTAACTGATAAGCGAGGATCAATCCGCGTTGCACATATGTGGAAAGCAAAATTAGACATGCGGCTCTCACATCTAACAGTCTCGCATACATTGAACTTGACTGGAAATGTCGGCTAATAGTCTTGCCGCATATATATGCAATGCGGCTTGATCCACGCTAGTCAGTTTGCCGTCGTACTCTGATGATGAACGTGGAAGGTCGAAACGCGTCAGTGCGTTACGACTGGCGGTAGTTTTGTTGTGTTTTAACACTAATTGATTGCGCGAATGGTGGTAACAATTCTTTTTTGGTATGTTCTTCGACGACTGGTTAAATACAATGAGATTGGTGTTTACTTCAAGCTCGCAAACTTGATTTAAAGAACTGTTACCACCACCCGCGCAATCAATTATTGTTAAATTGTGTTGTCTATTGTATTCCCGTGTGACATTTGTGATCTGGTTACTCGTGTGTTGTGGATTTGGTTTTCACCAATTGTTGGTTTCGCTATCACCGAGGGGACACTATGTAATTGAAGAAAAAGGCGAAACTGAAGAGGATGTACGGGTAAAAACAATTAATACACAGACAGGCACACACACACACACACACACACACGTATACACCAACACACATACACACACCTACACATTTAGACGAACACATAATCGCAAAATAATCAACCCGCAAAAAAACCATCAAGAAATAGGAGTTGAATTGATAATCCGACTAATTGCCACTCATTTAATCAAATGAAAATCCAGGACAGATGTTTCTGAATATTCTCTAAATAAACCGGATATATAAAATTATTTACTAGATGTGTTTTCTTTTCCCAATATAAAATATCTATCTATATGTTTATAACGCCTAATTAGAGCTGCAACATCATAATGATTCCTACTTTTATCCAAACCTTAAAATTATTATTGAATGGTAATTTAACTGGTTTAAAACTTCATACGCTCAATGACACGTTAAGCAAATAATATTAAAATTGTTAATAAAGACGGCCAATTGATTTTTCTTCAGTTTTTGCTATAAATCACTCGGTCTTACTTTAAAAATTGTCCTGAGCGGTTAGCTGGCAACATGTATAACAAAACATTAAAAATAAAATAACCAAAAATCACCTTTGTCGAAATAATTAGCATCAGACAATAAAATCCATATTTGATCATCAAAAACAATTAAAAAAACAACACCAACAAAATCAGAATCACGGAAATAATCATTTATTAAAAACGAAAACAAGAGAAATAAGAACATTAAATTAACAATTCAACCATAAAAACCTAATAGCAGACAAAAACGGTTGCAGCAACAAAAAAGACAACAGAATCTAAGAAAAAGCAGACATTAAACATCGAAAGCATCAACAGAAGAAACAAACAGCCAAGCAAACCTGAAAAAACAAGCTATCAAGAACTAAAAATGGAAAACGTTAGAATTTTTTACGAAGACAGTAATAGAAACGAAAAAAGGTAAAATTCAAAAACTACAACAAGAAAATCACCAATCGTGGCACCTCCATTATTGTAGAAGCAGCCGTAGAGAGAAGTCTACACCAAATATTAATATACGAGTGATTAAAATCAACAATAAAAGCAACAAAAAAAACATTATTACCAAAGCGAAAAACATGAAAAACGCAACAAATAGTCTTTAGTAAACTTAAATAACAAAATGTACAAAATTGTATAGGAAAACACTTATAACACCAACACCTAAAACACAATCAACAACGGAATCATCAACTAAAAATACAAAAAAACGACGTCAATTAAAATGTTATAAATGCAGACTAAATAAGGGTTCGAAAACAAAAGTATTTAAGAAAACAGATTTATTGACGGAACGTGTAAATCAATAATGCAAGTTAACAAAACATGAAAAATAACAACCAAAGTAAAAGGTAAACTAGCGGTGTAAAAAAATTTAACAAAATAAAAAAAGTTATATATGGTTGATTTCTATTTTATTATTATAAATAATGATATTATAAATTACAACAATAAAACTTCATATTCTAAAACAACAGCAATTACTACTACTACAACAACAACAACAACTACTACTACTACTAATACTACTACTACTACTACTTCTACTACTACTACTACTA
>JAQBSW010008927.1:0-31435 GCA_029291075.1 Eudiplozoon nipponicum
ATTTAACCAGTCGACGAACAGCAGAACAAAACAACCGCCAGGTGCATCGTACTATACAAATAAACAATAATTGATTGCGCGGGTGGTCGCAGCAATTCTTTAAATCAAGTTTGCTAGCTTGAAGTAAACACCAATCCAATTTTATTTAACCAGTCGACGAACAGCAGAACAAAACAACCGCCAGGTGCATCGTACTATACAAATAAACAATAATTGATTTCGCGGGTGGTGGCACCAATTCTTTAAATCAAGTTTGCTAGCTTGAAGTAAACAGCAATCCAATTGTATTTAACCAGTCGACGAACAGCAGAACAAAACAACCGCCAGGTGCATCGTACTATACAAATAAACAATAATTGATTGCGCGGGTGGTGGCAGCAATTCTTTAAATCAAGTTTGCGAGCTTGAAGTAAACACCAATCCCATTGTATTTAACCAGTCGACGAACAGCAGAACAAAACAACCGCCAGGTGCATCGTACTATACAAATAAACAATAATTGATTGCGCGGGTGGTGGCAGCAATTCTTTAAATCAAGTTTGCGAGCTTGAAGTAAACACCAATCCAATTTTATTTAACCAGTCGACGAACAGCAGAACAAAACAACCGCCAGGTGCATCGTACTATACAAATAAACAATAATTGATTGCGCGGGTGGTGGCAGCAATTCTTTAAATCAAGTTTGCGAGCTTGAAGTAAACACCAATCCAATTTTATTTAACCAGTCGACGAACAGCAGAACAAAACAACCGCCAGGTGCATCGTACTATACAAATAAACAATAATTGATTGCGCGGGTTGTGGTAGCATTTCTTTAAATCAAGTTTGCGAGCTTGAAGTAAACACCAATCCCATTGTATTTAACCAGTCGTCGAACAACATAACAAAACTACCGCCAGCCGCAACGCATTGACGCGTTTCGACCTTCCATGATCATTATCAGAGTACGATGGCAAACTGACTATCGAGGATCAAACCGCATTGAATATATATGGAAATCAAACTTAGATATGCGGCTCTCACCCCTAGTAGTCTTGCATGTACGCGTGTACTTTCCATAGAAAATTTTAATTAACATGTTTTTCCGAATTTTTTTCCAGTGCGAAACAATCAAGCACGAAATCAACCACGGGTCCAACTGGAAATGTCATTTTATATTGAGATTTTTTTACCGACTTACACCTGCTACTATTCGTCCTGCAATAGTCAATGGTGGAATAATTACACATAAAGCATCATTTATAGGCGTTTGTCCGTATCGTCCTAAGTTGATCTATTGGCCTCTCCGTCTAAACACTATTATAGTAATCAAAAAATGTAATGTAGGTATGTAATTATCGTTCAGATTTACAAACAGTAGCTATTTAAAATAATTAAATGCAAATAAAATGTACTTTTTATTTTTCCCTAGGTGAATGAAAGCGCAGCCGAAATCGTACGCACTCTATACAACTGGTTATCTTCTCCTGTGTGTCATTTGAAGCGTCTAGGTTCGTTTGGGCAAGTCGTTTCGCCACCATCTGTTAATCAGCCCAGAGCGAACGTCTTGGTTAGTGAAGTTAATAATGACCGCAACACTGAGATGCCAACTCAAGCCGTTTGCAGTACAACTGCCTCAGTTCCCAACAATATCACTACTATCACTACGGCAACAACAATAACAACAACAGCAACAACTAATATTAGCAGTTTTAATCAATTGAATAGTATCCCAAGCATTGTCGGTGGTAATGCTTTAGAAAATTCAGAGATTTCTGTCAGTCAAAATCCTGACAGAACAGAAACTAATCAAAACGAAAAGCTAATCGTGAATAGTGGCGTCTGTAGCAAATCCGAAGTGGATAATTTTGATTTTGTCATCGATTGGCAACCTGGACAATTCGGTGACATTGAGGGACAAGTAAATTTTTTTTAAAATTCTGTTTAATTTTTATACTGAACTTTTTTTGATGTTTACAATTTACAAGTTTTTAATTAAAAAATGGTCACAGAACCGTTACAGTTTTTCTGTTGGCTGCTTCGTTATGACGCAGCTCCTAAATTTTTATGCAAACTTCATCAGGCGTTGCTATCTTAGCCATCTGCATGTCAGCGTAGTTAGCAGAGTTGCAAACTCAACCAGCGCGATGGTTAAAGATGCAATGTCAAATTCAGTGTTTTTCTCTCAAGTTGTCTTTTTTAGCGTATTGCCGGATTTAATTAACTAATTGTTATGAAGTTGAACAGTAATGAAGAATCAATCATTCTTGTCAGACACCACTGTTAGTAGTAAATTGTGTGATAATTCGCTGAAAACTCTCCTGTGATCAGAAATTTTAGTGTAAAATTCGCTGATAAAGTCTAAGCGAGGATATTTTGGAGAGTGACATTTATGTGTATGTTAAAGAAATTGCCTTAGGCTAATAATGTCTTCTATAAGACCCTGTTCTGTGCAGACTCAAAACTGTTCCCCTGCGATACGTGATTGAAATTAAGTTCTAAGAAGGCATGCATTGGAAGCGATTAATGTCAAGTTTTACCATGGTGGTTATCGCACGAATAGCGAATGCCTTCATATGACGTGAGAACGATGGTCAACTCAACACAAATAACCGGCGTGGGATCATTCCATATATTACGAAATATTTTATCATCGCGCTTTAAAATTGTTGCAAACGTAGGTCTTAGGCGGGATTGATCTAGTGACATTTATGGAAGATTCTCTAATCGCCAGTCCAGTTTTTGTTCTACAAGCAGGGAAACTGGTAAAATCTAACAGTTAGAGAGAGAGAGAGAAAGGTGTTTGCTGATGCCTTAAAAGCCGTGAGTGAATGGCCATCTTAGAAAATGAAAACACTGAATATACACCAGTGAGTCGACTGCGCTTGTTTATCTTGGGTGGTAGACCATCTACGATCAGGATAAACAAATATACACCATTCAACCCATCTATGAATATGCGACCGAGTTTTCTATTCTAGCCATAAAATATATTTGATAAATGCAACAAATAAAAATTCAATATTGAATTAGCCTGCATTCGCACAAGTCTGGATCTTCCCGAACCTTTATCCAATAGCTCCGACGTTTGACAATAATTTCTCTTTCTTTCCTCTTTTTAATTATTGTTGTTGATGCGATCTTTTCTGGACTCACTGTAACGCTCCCTGGAGTTGAGATCTGATAATGGCCAACAGTCTGCGCTCAAATACGTGGGCCATGCTGTTCTGATAGATAAAAAAAGCAAGCTTGCAGTACACAAGGATTAGGTTTAGGCGGGTATAGGAAACTGACCACTAGCGCCTTAAAATAAAGTCTCACAAATAGATAATCGTCAGTCGGTGGTGAAAAGTCATGTAGGAGGAAAATTAATTATAATTTGTCCACCCTGAATTAGAAATGAGCGATCTACTTTATCTTGAAAGGTCACACATATCTGAGTAATTTTCTTTGTTATTCGTCAGTGGTGCATTAGTTATTAAATGCTGATATTTTTCTGTTGCTAGCTTTTCTTCTGACTATACTTGCGTGTACAAGTTCTGCTAATATTATCATAAGCCGGGCTATCAGAATTATGTCGCCCAAGTTTGAGAATTTCCACAAACGAGCGAGGAACCTAGAGAATAACTTTATGAGAAACTGCTATGCCACAATCGGAAGTACTTTTAGATCTCATCTGGCGATAGTATATCCAAATTTTCTCATTGAAAAGAAGGCTGTCATTATTTGGCAACATTTATTCAAGGCTTATTATTAACTGACCTTCCGACTGAGATGCTCGTAAATCCGCAACGGATGATTGCATGGTCGAAATCTATATTTGTCTTCTGAACAAACGACAGTCACATATACAATCACCGTCTGTGAATAAGTGATACGTGCTCTTGCTGAATCTTCTGTAGTCCGAGTGCTTAATGGTTTCATGTGGAGCCACGCCTTTCACTATGTCTGAAACATGCTACTTAATTATGCTATATTTTCTGTGCGACTATTCAAGTATTTTTCACATTTTTTGCTGCATAACCAACCTAAAGCCTATCATTTATGCGCATATCGTGATTATTCATCTCACAAATAAACAATAGCTTATTTTACATTGTGGCTTTTAGTAGAGAAATATTGCCGTAGAATAAAAGAAACTTTGCCATCGCTTGTGCTGTATTTAATGCAAACGTATGCACATACGACGAAATCTAAAGATTTATTACTGTTTCTAGAGTTTAACAATAATTGATTGCGCGGGTACGACGGCAAACTGACTATCGAGGATCAGACTGCATTGAATATTTATGGAAATCAAATTAAGATATGCGGCTCTCACCTCTAGCAGTTTTGAATACACTGAACTTGACTGGTAATGTCGGCTGCACAATTTCTATGCAGTCACGATCATTAACTGTTTGCAGCTTTCGCCACATATACATATATGGGCAATACAAGTTAACAATAATTGATTGCGCGGGTGGTGGTAACAGTGCTTTAAATCAAGTTTGCGAGCTTGAAGTAAGCACCAACCCTATTGTATTTAACCAGTCGTCGAACAACATAACAAAATGCGGTCTGATCCTCGATAGTCAGTTTGCCGTCGTACTCTGATGATGATCATGGAAGGTCGAAACGCGTCAGTGCGTTACGGCTGGCGGTAGTTTTGTTATTTTGTTCAACGACTTGTTAAATACAATTGGATTGGTGTTTACTTCAAGCTCGCAAACTTGATTTAAAGAATTGTTACCATCACCCACGCAATCAATTATTGTTAAATTGTATTGCCTATATATGTATATGTGGCGAAAGCTGCAAACAGTTAATGATCGTGACTACATAGAAATTGTGCAGCCGACATTTCCAGTCAAGTTAAATGTATGCGAGACTGCTAGAGGTGAGAGCCGGCTATCTAAATTTGATTTCCATATATGTTCAATGCGGTTTGATCCTCGATAGTCAGTTTGCCGTCGTAATATGATGATGATCATTGAAGGTCGAAACGCGTCAGTGCGTTGCGGCTGGCGGTAGCTTTGTTATTTTGTTCGCCGACTGGTTAAATACAATTGGATTGGTGTTTACTTCAAGCTCGCGAACTTGATTTAAAGCATTGTTTCTAGAGTTGTTTTAAATGGGTTTTCTCGAGTGTGCTGCATGAAGTCCACTGTTTTCCGGAGTCCATTCAGCTAAGCACAATATTGGAATCCAATTAACTATATTTAACCAATTTTGTGTCATAAACGATTGAAGCCAACAACACAGGTAATAGGGATTCACGCATTTCCGAAACTCTCAACTGTTTATTTGTCTACTAATGATACAGAAGTCCGTGTCACAATAATACCTACGAAGTTCATGCTAACATTAGTGATACGACCAGCTGAGATTTGCATGTTAGCTGAAAGAACAATTTAACAATCGTTTTATAAAGCATAGCTAAGTAAACGCTTCTCTATGTCGATAATTTTGCATTTGATTGTCTGGTCTCATTTCAGCTGTCTTTATTTTATTAATTATTTATCTGCTTTTTTTATCGGTTCACCGGTCAAGGGAACTGAATAATAGACATTGTTTTGTCAACCAATTACCTGATACTTAATGTTTATTCATTTAAAAATTTAAATGCTCAATACTTAAGTGTGTCGGTGGTATAAGTTTAGCTCAAGATGCGCTACACTATTTAGTTAAGGTAGTGCACACGCAGAAAAGTTTAAAATATTTTTGATTGACACTTTTCAAAAAAACTAATTGTCACACACGATACTGTCTCAGGTACTTAATCAATAGAATTTACTGCTTGTTGATCTGTAAATAAAATAGTTATGCATTCATCCATATATATATATATATATATATATATATATATATATATACTTGAATTTTAGGTGTCGTACCTAGCTACAAATTCGTTTAAATTGGACCAGAGGGTTAGGCCAAAGCCATCATGTAAACAAGGTGTAATCTCGTATGCACATGCGTTTCATGCTTGCTGGTGTCTCACCTGCCATAGCCGACACAGTTGGACTGTACAATCTCATGTATATGTAACTATATATATTTCTAGTTTTTTAATAGCTGTTTTTATGTCACATGTACATGCCGGCGTACGTTTTGTTCATTTTGACTTTGTTTAATCCTTCTGGTCTTACTTGAGCTGATTTATTACTTGGGACAAAGAACAAAAAAAAAACGCCTGGAAATATTTATCATGCATATTATCATCATCATCATCATCATCATCATCATCATCATCATCATCATCATCATCATCATGCATCATCATCATCATCATCATCATCATGCATATCATCATCATGCATATCATCATCATCATCATCATCATGCATATCATCATCATGCATATCATCATCATCATCATGCATATCATCATCATCATCATGCATATCATCATCATCATCATCATCATGCATATCATCATCATCATCATCATCATCATCATCATCATGCACAGCATTACATTATTCATTATTAATTAAGTCTTCACTGCCATATAACCATATGCAAAATAGCAAAAAATAAATAAAAATTTAAAAAAGTAATATAAAGGACAAAAATAATAATTCTGGTAAATAAATTATTAAGGGAGAAGGATGTATGAAGGTGAGAGTCTAGTTGATATGAATATATTTACATAGATAACACACAGAAATGAGGCAAACTAAACCTCTTCACAACACGAGTCTGGTCAAGTCAGCTTTAAGACAAGGGAGCCTCAGCAATAAAACTTTTTTGAGTATTTTGCTGTATCATGTCATCAACACAACCAAAACTTACTGCTAACTTTGCTCAAACAGAACAAAAAAGTTACGGAGATGGTTGTGCTAGAAATCTGCAACAAGACCGCCACTGAGCTCGACCCTATACCATATGGCGTAAGGTTTCCAATCAAGAACTATGATACGCACGTGGACTCATCCTGGCAGGCGATTGAGTCCCATACCACCCAAGTTGAATATAGATGCTTTTAGCTGTTTCCCTCAATTCAAATTCTGCTAACTCTCTTTCTTACACCAATCGGGCATTGGCTGATAGTATAATGCTCCACTGAACAATCGAACTGAAGGCATGCGCAAAACGTGTTCGAAACAACAAAGTTGGTGAAGCCTTATTTTTTCTAATGAATAGCAATATTCGGCATAACCACAAATGTCTCAAAATGCCAGCGTTGGTTAAATGTAAAGTCTTTTTTTTGTGAAACTGGATTAATTGAAAATTGACTAACGCAGTTGTTCTTTTTTTTCCCAGTAGTTTTCTTTCTTTACCAAAATATTTCGGCTGCCTTTATCGGCAGTCTTCTTCAGTTGGTCCATTGTCATCATTTTTTAAAACCAGACTAATGAAGCATGTTTGCTTCAGCCGAAATATTTTGTTGAAGAAAGACAACTACTGGAACCAAACACTGCGTTAGTCAAAACGCCGATAAGGTAATGCGTTTTATTTGCCGGAATATAAGGAGCGCTGTAAATCGGCTTGCTAATAGCCTGATTAAAAGCGATGTTATTGACGAAGTTATTTGTGCGCTTCATAATTTTTTTCTTTACGTAGAACTGATGGTCCTAGCCAGTTCTACTAACAGCATAAAAATGAAATTCTCGTCTTTTTAATGACGCCAATTAAATTAAAATTTAAAGAAAATATTTACCGTTCGCAGCTGTTCTGATAAGCAATGCTAAATAGCTTGAGCTAAATTCCACTGGCATTGCTTATTCATTCGTTATAAAGAAGACTTCTCACGCTTTCAGCTATCTATCTACTGCTGTACTGTAGATACCTGGCTTATTTCGTATTTCATACACAATAAATTTTGCCATTTTATTTGATGATTATCATGGAAGCCGAAACGCGTGTACTTGCGACTAACTAGATTATCTGTGCTGAGCGATTTGTTTAAATGTAGCTTGGTGTTTATCTCACGGCTACAAACTTGTTTCTAATCCTTCTCAGGATTAACCACGCAACCTATAGACGCTGAATTTAGTAACATGAATTTGGTGAATCTGAAAATAAATTTTTGATCCTGACTCCATACGGATTATTCAGAATATATTATGGGCGAGTAAAATCTATGTAAGTTTTCTCTGGGTGAGAACCACATTTATGATTTTCTGTACCTTAAATACCTACTATGGTTTTATCCTCTTCATTCACTTTTCACTCATGCTCTGAAAGTTACCAATAAAGATCGAGGCGCGCCAGTACATTCGATTGATGCCGGTATTGCTCTGTTGTGTTTAATTCAAATTCGCAAACCTGATATAAACTACTAATATCACAAATCGCGCAATCAATAATTACTTCAATAAACAACGTATTTAAGTGTTACGAAGGCTGTATAAAACTGTATTCTCGTGTCTTCATAGAAATTGTGCGTCCGACTCTCCGTTGAAAGTACAAGGTATTTGTGATTTAAATAATTGCTATCACATCTGGCGCAACCAATGTTCATTTACCAATGAAAATGTTCAATTCAACAAAGCTTCCCTTGCTAGCGTGGTGTTTGTTCTATAGTGACATATAGGGGGTGGCTAGTTGTAGCTTTAGGTCTAAAGAGTTGCCATACATAGGCTTCACTTAGAGGAAAGGAAAAAAATAATTATATACTTAAAACTTGTATGTATCGTACGTCAAAGTGGCTCAGTGGTTGAAGTCATAGACTCCGAAGCAGATGTGCCATATTTCGAACCCTGTCTGCGGCAAATTCTGGACAGTATTTGAAGAGATCACAGTCACGACGAAACCGGTCCACTGGATGGGTTGTCCTTTCTACAGTATACAATGTTTAGTTTATACTGAAAATTTTTATAAAATGAAATTTCTGTCTATATCACGACCGCTACATTGATTTAAATAATTCTTATCAGCAACCGTGCAATCTATAGATGCTGAATTTAGTAAACTATAAATGTGGTTAATCTGAAAAAAGTAGCGATCTTGACTGTCTCGTGATTTTTCCAAGACATTATAATACAATTTTCGCAATACCTTCTTGGGGTTAGAACTACGCTTATTATTTTACGTACATTAAATACCTATTACGGTTTTATCTTCTTCGGTCACTTTGCACTCATGCTCTGAAGGTTACCAATAAAGATCGAGGCGCGCCAGTACATGCGATTGATGCCAATATTGCCTTGTATTGTGTTTAATTCAAACCCGAAAACTGATTTAAACTATTTCCATCACAACCCGCACAATGAATAATAACTTAACTAAGCAACGTATTGAAGTGATTCGAAGGCTACAAAAACTGTATGTTCGTGTCTGCATACAAATTGTGCGTCCCAATCAGGTACAAAGTATATTCTATAGCTAGAGATGAGAGCCACATCTTGCTTATTCAATGTGGTTTGTACCTTATCAGTCAGTTTGCCGTCGTGCTCTGTTAATGATCATGGGTGGTCGAAACGAGGTAGTCCGTGCTATATTGGAGGAATAATTAAATAAAACTAGAACGGTCGTTTACTCAGGTTTGCATCCTTTATATATATATATTTCATTTTTATCACTCGCGCAATAAATTGTTGCTTAACTGAATAATTTTCTTCGTTGTGACAAAGCTGCAGCACTGTTCTGTATATGACTCTATTGAAAACGTGTAGCCGACATTTGAGTCAAGTAAAATGTGCGTGAGATGTCTATGATGCATGCTGCATTTAGGATTTTTTATGTTAGTTCGTTCAGATAAAGTTAATTTCATAGCTTTACGAGTTTGAAGTAAACACCAATCCCATTGTATTTAACCAGTCGTCGAAAAACATAACAAAACTACCGCCAGACGCAACGCACTGACGCGTTTCGACCTATGATAATCATCAGAGTACGACGGCAAATTGACTAGCGAGGGCCAACCGCATTGCATATATATATTGAAAGCAACATTAGATATGCTGCTCTAACCTCTAGTAGTCTTGCATACATTGTACGTGACTGGAAATGTTGGCTGCACAATTTCTATGCAGTTACGAACATTAGCTCTTTGTAGCTTTGGCGACACACATTAATATAGACAATGCAATTAGATAATAATTAATTGCGCAGGTAGTGCACTGCAGTTTGATTCTCGCTTATCAGTTTTCCGTCGTACTCTGATGATGATTATGGAAGGTCGTAACGCCTCACTGCGTTGCGACTGGCGGTAGTTTTGTGATGCTTTTCGACGACTGGTTAAATACAATAGGATTGGTGTTTACTTCAAGCTCGCAAACTTGATTTAAAGAATTGTGACATCCGCCCGCGCAATCAATTATTTTTTAATTTCAAAGTTCCTTTTTCTACCGAATTCCTTAGCTTTTGGCTTTGTGTATAATTTAATTTTATCTCTATTTTTCAGGATTTTTCTATAAATCATTATCAAATTATTTCTATTTCTCAACAAAATATGTAAGAATTTATGTTGGAACTAGATGGATCTCGGCTGATTTTTACAAAAGACGGATGTAGCACGATTAGTCATTAGGGAACAATATGCTGAATATGCTGAAGCACTGGAATCATATTCAAACAGGATGTGTCCGAAAATGTTATGGTCATCATGGCCAAAAGTTATAAAAATTTCACAAATTAGATGGTTCATTGCATAAAAGACACTCGAATAACGAAGGAATACGTATACTGATAACTTATAAATCTGTTTCGTTTTAACTAAAAAGAAATTGCACTCTCTTTTCATGTGGTTCATCTTTCTTTGTTGGATACTTGTGCAGGTGTGTCGATATGACTAATGAATGGGGCTGACTGAGGGATTATTGCATGTCTGTTTATGTCTGATGCATCTGCGGACATCAGCGTTACTTATTCCATGCTGATATCTTTTAATACATATGCTTCTCAAACAACGATGTTCGAATGCCTGTAAGCATCTTACCGATGTTTCGGAATTCATATGTTAATGCCAAGACACATCCAAAATGCAAAACAAAATACTTCCATTTATTTTTGTTTATACATTTAATTAACTACATGTTTTATATTTATTCCGGTCTCTAGCTTGTTGCAAACAACTTTACCTTCTCTATGTTCCTTCCAACATAATTTATCATTTAATTGCGTATTAATTATTGCGTACTTAGTAACAGACTAGTTCCTATAGGAACACATGCGTTTCGTGCTTACTGGCAAATCATCAGCAGGAGCTGGTACTACGCCGATACCCACTATATATTGGGTCAAGAAATGCAGGACACATGCGGTGCTTTTATCCGTATCGGAGATTTTGTCGTCCACATGCCTCATTTTTCTTGATCTATATATATATATATATATATATATATATATATATATATATATATATATATATATATGTAGTTTTTGACGTAATGTCAGCTCCAATTGATGTGTTTCCTGTAAATACGAAGCGCATGTATACACAAGATTGTACCTTTTGCTCATTTATCCTTCTAGTCCTATTTGAACTAATTTGTTACTAGATACGCAATATCATATATATATTAGTTCTCCGCAACAAACATTATACAATCGTGTATTGTTTTTCTTATTAGGTAGTTAGCATGTATCCATTAGACAAGGATGATGGTAATTGCGTCTTGCTTTACTTGTGGAATGGTCTCGCACCAGTGCAAACTCCGTCGACAAGCGCGCCGTTTCAAATCACCTCGCCTTCCACAGAAGCTACGTCCTGCTGTTCTCCTATTCAGTCACAGCCTATATCGAGACACATACGCATTCAAGATGGGCAGGAAAGCCAATTTAACAAAATGTATAACGCTTCACCACTGGCTTCGTCTGCAAATACCTCTAGCTGCTCTTGTTCGCCAGACTCTTCACGAAGTAGTCTAAAAAGGCGTTGTTCTACTTCAGGATCGCCTTCGAAATTGCAGTTACAAAACGAATGTAATTTCGTTCAATGTGGCTCTAGTCTACCTTTATTTTGTGGACCATCTATCGATTGTATGCTTACGATTCTGCCGGACTCAATGCATTCGGCTTGTCTTTCCGCTTTGACGCAGCATTGGCCCTGGTCCCACCTTCGCGCTTCAAATCAGCTCAACATGTTGGCTGAAACAGCGTCTTCACCAAATGACAATAATCTAAACGAAGCGTTTGAGGTTTCCAAAGCATTATTAGCATCAGATATGGTGGATCTTGATGCTGTGGATTTTTTCTCCAGTGACGAGAACATGCAAGTGGCACAGGGAAATAACAATGGATATTTACGTTTAGTCAACGGTGAAAGCAGACTTCAATTGCCCTGTTGTTTTCTGGAAATGAAAAGCAAAACCGAGAATAATTACTATTATAGTCAGTCTGCTTTAGGTAAAGATAAAACACTTCTAAGATGCATGTAAGTTTTCGAAAACATGTCCTCTTTTGTGTTTATTACAGCCATTGTGCTTATAAGAGATCCGAATCTGTAGAATTTCGAGACTCGACGTTCTGTGAGCTTAAGACGAGTGTACCGGCATTATTATCATGAATCTCGCCAGTACTTTATTGACAGTTACACCACTTTGAAAAATGTCCTATGATGCTTCAAGCAACATTAACGATGGGGACCATCAGTTGTCGTGTTAACACGCACCGACTCCATTAAAATCTAGGAGTAATGATTATTGATTACGCTACCTGCTTACTATCGAAGAATCTTTATCGACTTTAAATGCCTATTGGACTCTCAGACGACTTTAGTGCTCCTGGAATGGTATGGTGGATAAATCTTGATTGTTCGTTCATATCGCCATTGGCTCTACTGGGACTCACTATTCGAACCCCGACCTCCGTTTTCATGTTTACGCATGTATTTATATTTCAGATGTCTTGTCGAAACACTCTAATTAATGACCTGTATTCTATTTTATTGGGAAAAACCAAGAGATTTGGAGAATGGCAAATCGGACTAATGTCACAGCATTTAGAATATATTGATTCTCAAATTTTCTGGTCTCTCAAAAATTCCATTTTCAATTTGTCTTCGAATTGGTATATTTTATCTTTTTTAATTTATTTTGACACCTACGCAACGATCTGCTCATATATTTATTGATCAGCTTCATACGTAGACTTTTGTTAAGCTAAAATTGCAGGATTCGATTTTTTATGTTGTTGGTAAAGACTAACTTTTGTTTATGATCGAAGATGAAATTCAACCGTTAGATCGATTTTGTATTTACTGGCCACTCATAGGTAGTTCCAAAAGATTCAACGACTGGAAATGAACATCGAAGAATTTCATACAGCCTTGAAACTCATTCCCAACGCCACCGAACAAGCACATTACACAAAATACCACTTTTGTATCAAATTTACTTCAGGTGGGTATTGTTGATTAAAGCTTTCGCCCTAAATTTAGGACTTGGCATCATCAAATTGTCCTATAGATAAAGAAACCAACCCATTCGGGTAATTGAAATTGAAGTAAAACATAAGATTAGTATTTGTCTATATATATATATATATATATATATATATATATCTTTATAATGCCCATGCCTTTTAATATTACACAGTATATTTATAATTGGGAAGAAAGAACAAATTAATAACAAAGTTGATAAAGGCCGTTTAATTCGTGAATACTAATCATCGCTTATACAATCATACATATTTATACATTTTGGGTTTTCAATTGATTATGCTAGTGGTAACAAATCTGACTCGTTTTTACTTCTGTTTCTTGTTTTGGCTGGTTGGTAAGTGTGTATGCGTTTGTGTTTGTGTGTGTGCGTGTTTGCATGTAAAGGTCCTTCTCGCTGTATTGCAAAGTGATGTCTGAGATCTGGTCATTATTGTTTTGATGGCTTGAGAATTAACCATTTGTGCGCATTGTTCACTGTTACATGTACGAGTGCTATTTTTCCCAGTGTAGTTGATCGTTTCACCTCGTTGCGCAAATTCGTATTTTGCACATGGTAACAGCGCCAGTGTGGATTGCAGTGTTGAACGCTCATGTTGTTTGGAAACTTCTGTCACCGTATGCGCCTCATGTTATTTCCACTTCAGTTTGTTGCCAATCCGATTGTATGCTTGTTGATTCTAGTCGAGGGCCTGTTTGGTCTTGACAGGATACTAGTAGATTGTTGTTGAATTTTGTTATTCTTGGCCAGTCGATTAGAATATCATGTTGATGAAAATTTTGAATATTAAGGTCAGGTGCTTGTTGTTTTATACGGAACGGCCAAAATTTCTACAATGAATTAACGAAAGTCACCGCCCCACATGCATTCAATCGACAAGGACTGAAAGCTGAGCTAGTTAGAGCACTAGAACAATAGAAGAAAGAATTCAAAGGCAGCCAAATCATTACAGAACAGCACATAGACGAACTCAGAAAAATCCAATCAGACAAATCCATACGACTTGCCACACCCGACAAAGGATCAGAAATTGTTATACTTGAAGCCGACGCTTATAGGAAGTCCATGAACGATATAATATATGATCAATCTAAAGTTAAGCATGACATCAAAAAGAAAGATGATTCAACAAACATCGAATCAAGAATTAATGCAATTTTGAAAAAGATGGAAAACACGTTTTAACATCGATGGCTGACTCCGATATTAGATCAAAACTCACAGAAGACATCCAATAGTCAAAACCCGTCGGAACAAACACCGCAAGATTGTACGGCAAACCAAAAACTCATAAAGCCGTGACAGCCTCAGGAGCTCCCTCGATGCGGCCCATTATGTCAATGATCAACGCTCCACAGCATAAACCAGCCAAGTTTCTCTGCAAACTACTTGAACCAATACGGAGCATCATAAACGCTAACACCATCAAGGACTCCTTCGAACTAGCAAATGAATTGAAGGGGAAGAACATCCTACAGAATAAAATGGTCTCGCTTGACGTCTCATCCATATTTACAAACATACCACTGGATAAGACAACGGAGATCTTGTGTGACCTCATCAAAAATGAGTTTTTTGACTTCCCTATAGACACCAATGACATCAAAGACCTCATATTAGCATGTACTAAAAACGTGCAATTTACATTCGAAGGGATATACTACCGCCAGATCAATGGTGTAGCTATGGGAAGTTGCATCGCACCCCTCCTGGAAGATGTATACATGTATCACCTGGAAAAAACGAGCCTAAAAGGTATAATTGACCAGTGCGCACTCTACAAAAGGTATGTAGATGATATCTTGTTGTTCATCTCAGAAGCAGCAGACCCTTCCGAAATCCTCAAACAAGCAAATGGAGTCGATCCAGACATCAAATTCACTCTCGAGGTAGAGAAAGACGACAGTTTTCCCTTCCTTGACATCAAACTCACTCGAGAAGAAAACGGGGATTTGACACTGGCCATACATAGAAAATCCACTTTCACCGGACAATACATTCACTACAAGAGCAGTGTGCCAAAATCCGACAAAAGAAACTAAGTTAACAATCTAGCAAACATAATCAAGAAGGTCTGCTCTGAACACAAGATTGAAGAACTGGGCTACCTCGGGAAAACTTTGCTAATGAACAACTACCCAGAGCGTTTCAATGATGTCAACATCAGACCACGGCAGATTCGCACTGGAGAGAATATGTCAAGCAGGTTTTCCTAAACTTACCATTTAGAGGTGACGTAGCAGCTTCAATAATTGCACGGCGGCTAAATAGAATAAATAAGGAGAACTTTCCCAATGTTAAAGTTAATATGACATTTAGTACACAGAGAATCATGAGGTTGGATGCCAAAGATCAATTACCAATTCTCTCCAAATCATTCATAGTCTACAAATTCTCATGTATGTGCGGTAGCACATATATCGGACGTACGAAGAAGCAATTGATAAGCAGAATCCAGTAACATTTGCCACAGAAATTGATTAACAAAGGCTTGGCACCGTCAGGAAAATCAGCTAGTTCCGATCATATGTTGGCAATGGGGCACCCTGTCAATTTCACCAATTTCACAATTCTACATAAAGCAAAATCAGAAAATTTATTATTTATTTATGAAGCCCTTTATATAAAACAACAAGCACCTGACCTTAATATTCAAAAGTTTCATCAACATGATATTCTAATCAACTGGCCACGAATAACAAAATTCAACAATAATTTACTAGTATCCAGGCAAGACCGACTAGGATCAACAAACATTCAATCGGATTGGCCACAAACTGAAGAGGAAAAAACAGATGGACATACTGTGACAGAAATTTTCAAACAATATGAGCGTTTGCAAGTGTGTATTAGGTTTTGCGAACCTAGTAACAAATTAGTTCAGTTGTGACCAGAAGGATAAACCAAAAACAGCATGAACGGAAAGTATAATCCCATGCACATTCGTTTCGTACTTACTGGTGACTCATCAGTAGGAGCCAGTATTACGCCCTTTAATCACTATATATTTATGGGTGAATAATGTGGGATAATAGGACGGTAAAATCTCCTAGACGAATGTGTATACCTGCAGAAGTGAAGCTAACATCGTATAAAGTTTTCGACAATGAAACTGCAACGCTCACTCACATTATATAATAAATATACCGAGTCTGTAAAGGATACTAACACTATGGCTATTGTGTTAGTAACCGATACCAACATTATTGTACCGAAAAGGTACATGGTACTAACACTATTGTTTCCAAATCGGTACATGGTACCAAACTGATGGATATCAATTTATGCTATAGTTCACCCAAATTGAGAATTACAACTATTTATGAACACCTGTTACTCCAGTAAATCCATACACTCTGGCCTTGTTCGATATCAGTTATCATATTTCGCGGTAAGCATGACATCATTAAATTCAATATATAACAATCAAATACTGTTTGTTGCGGAGAATAAATATATATGCAAGTATGTATCAGGTGTTGCGAATCTAGTAACAAATTAGTTCAGTTGTGACCAGAAGTATAAAGCAAAGGCAGCATGAACGGAAAGTATAATCTCATGCACATTCGTTTCGTGCTTACTGGCGACTCAACGGAAGGAGCCTGTATTACGCCCTTTAACCACTATATATTTTGGTCAAGAATGTGGGATAATAGGAAGTTACAATCTCCTAGACGAATGTGTAAACCTGCAATAGTGAAGCTAACATCATATGAAGTCTACGACAATGCAACTTCAACGCTAACTCACACTATATAATATATATAAAGAGTCTGTAAAGGATACTAACACTATGGCTATTGTGTTAGTAACTGATACCAACATTATTGTACCGAAAAGGTACATGGTACTAACACTATTGTTTCCAAATCGGTACATGGTACCAAACTGATGGATATCAATTTATGCTATAGTTCACCCAAATTGAGAATTACAACTATTTATGAACACCTGTTACTCCAGTAAATCCATACACTCTGGCCTTGTTCGATATCAGTTATCACATTTCGCGGTAAGCATGACATCATTAAATTCAATATATGACAATTAAATACTGTTTGTTGCGGAGAACTAATATATATGCAGGTATGTATTAGGTGTTGCGAATCTAGTAACAAACTAATGCAGTTGTGACCAGAAGGATAAACCAAAGGCAGCATGAACGGAAAGTATAATCTCATGCACATTCGTTTCGTGCTTACTGGCGACTCATCAGAAGGAGCCGGTATTACGCCCTTTAACCACTATATATTTGGTAGAAGAATGTGGAATAATAGGACGGTACAATCTCCTAGACGAATGTGTAAGCCTGCAATAGTGAAGCTAACATCGTATAGTCTACGACAATGCGACTTCAACGCTAACTCACACTATATAATATATATACCGAGTCTGTAAAGGATACTAACACTATAGCTATTGTGTTAGTAACCGATACCAACATTATTGTACCGAAAAGGTACATGGTACTAACACTATGGTTTCCGAGTCGGTACATGGTACGAAAATGATGGATATCAATTTATGTTATAGTTCATCGAAATTGAGAATTACAAAAATTTCTGAACACCTGTTACTTCAGTAAATCCATACACCCTGGCCTTGATCAATATCAGTTATCACATTTCGCGGTAAGCATGACATCATTCAATTCAATATATAACAATTAAATACTGTTAGTTGCGAAGAACTATCATATATGCCAGTATGTATTAGGTGTTGCGAACCTAGTAATAAATTAGTTCAGTTGTGACCAGAAGGATAAACCAAAGGCAGCATGAACGGAAAGTATAATCTCATGCACATTCGTTTCGTGCGTACTTAATTCACAGCATAGAGAAGGACCGCCAGTATACTTGACAGAAAGACGCTTCACCTGGTGCTTAGTTAGATAGACGCGTGATATTAAAATAGTTTGCATGATTCGGCAAAGACAGCGAAAACTAAAGTTAATTGTCTTTAAATCTCGGCAGAAGCTGCATACATCAAATTAGAAGAAAAAGTGACGACTGGCAGCAGGACGCATTTTAACATGACATTTGGCATTAGATGAAAATTGGTCTTAACGTACATGATAGATGCGATAAGCTTCAGGATGTAGCGAATGGACACAACGTGAGCGCAATCAATGTGTCTCCGGAGTTCGTATTCCTCTCCCTGAACAAACAGCATCGACAGCATATTCAAGTCAGCAACTACCACATGTTTTCACTCCATGGAATGTTCGTTTATCTCCACAAAGAAAGAATCGAAAGCATAGCTGAATAGACAAGAAGTAACGATGCATCCATTTAGATTGCCGAAGCCAATAGAAAAGGTTAAGAAATAAGCCTAGCTAGTGGGAATCCACACCGATCAGTCGTTAAACCAAACTTCAAGTGTTCGACAAAGTTCGGACCAGATGATATCATTGAGTAAAAGTTCGCCATAAAATCTTGCATGATACCGAATCGAAAGCAGCTAAGTAGTTTAGAAAAACAACGATAGTGGATAGTTGATATAGATGGCACAGCTGTAGAATGCGATGGATTGCATAAGTCCTGTCCAAGCATCCCATTCCTGATCAACTCTGTTATTTGGTTAGCCAAATTCGATTCTCTCGCTCCTCACTAATCTATCTTTAATAAAGCATAGTACAAAATGATACGATAATAATTTATGTAATTTTTGGATTTGCTTTCTAAAACACAGCGATAATCCTCAACACATTCAGGAAGGATTCCTCCCTCCAAATTGCTTCAATACGCCCTGTGGATCCATTGTAACCTATATGCGTCTGAAATTTGATAACTCCAAAGGGAGATCATCAATTCTGGCAGCTTTGCCGTCCCCATGAGGCGGTAAGTAGCTGCCACTTGCTAAAAATTAGAAGCTTCAATGCATATCTCGATACAAGATCGTATCATTTCATCGCAAATAACGTCGTTCCAATGTGTGGCGGATTGAGGTGAGTTTAGACGTGTTTGCTAAGCTATTCTTTGAAAATTTGAGACACTTTAATTTCCTAGGTAAAAAACAATTGCGAATACATTCGATCTGATCATGCATATCGCAGAGGTGATTACGAATTGATTCCGATTCCAGTTCAGTAGTTAAATTAAGCTAGCGTTGATCATTATTCGGAGAGTAGTTTGCAACAAACTATACAATGCTGACGGGTGATCTCATTATAGTTTCGCAGCAGATGCCGCATATAGAAGAGCTTCTGTGTAAGAAGAGATCTCAGGTTTTGTCTTCGAAGACAAACCTAGTCTTGCTAAATCTTTTCTTTCATTGCGCTCCAGATTCTTTTTATTACGTTGTAGATTGAAGTTACAGATAGCCCAACATAGCGATAGGCATCCTGAAAAATTGCAATACGTTTTTATTTGTATCATCATCATCATCATCATCATCATCATCGTATATCATCGTAATCATCATCGTATCATCATCATCATCATCATCATCATCATCATCATCATCATCATCAACAACAACAACAACAACAACATCATCAACATCATCATCTTCATGTCCAGCCATACAAAAGTCAAAAGTGACTAATGTTTCACTGCCATATAACCATAAGGAGTGAAAAAAGTATATAAGTGAATTTAGATAAATTATTAGTGAGATTTAGGGGAGAGAGAGAGAAGGAATATCCCGCTACTATGAGTAAATTTATGAGGATAACTCACAGAAATGAGGCAAACTAAACCTCTCTACAACACTATTATGGCCAAGTTAGCATTCGGGCCTGGCGACATCAGCAATACAGCTTCCTTGCGGATTTCACTGTATCACGTAATAAAAAAACCAAACCTCGCAGCTAACATTGCCCTACTAAGAAAAGAAAGTTACGAAGATGATTCCACTAGACATCTGCAACAAGATCGCCACTGAGCTCGATTTGATGCCATATCCTAAGGGTTTCTAACCAAGAAATATGATGCGCACGAGGACCCCTTCCTGACAGACGAGTGGGTCCTATACTACCCAATTTGGATGTAAGCGACTTCAATTGTTTCTGCCATGTCAAAATCTGCCTACCTTGTTTCTTACACCAATTTAGTGCTGGATGAGAGAACAGAGCTCTACTGGGCAATCGAAATGAGGGTATACGCAAAACGTGACCGAGCCAACGAAGTTGATGGAGCCTTGTTTGATTTTCTAACGACGAGCTCTTATTGTCAGATCCAAAAATACGTCTACGGATGTAAACGTTAATTGTTCGTTTTTTTTAGCCAAAATGGGCTGTACTTCTCAAATAACGATGATCGAATGTCTGTAAGCGTCTCAGATCATCAACTCTAAGAGGCCAATTTTCACTAGTTTATAGTAAGACTGCGCGTACAGATACATTGTAAGCACGAACTTTAAGACAAAGTGAAATATTCGCGATTCTCCATAAATGGAGAAGGTTCGAGAAAACTACTCTAGCTTTCGCGATCCGTATTCTCACTTCGTCGGACATATTGCCTACGTTATTGATAGAGCTCCCAAGATATGTAAACCTGTCGACTTTGTCTAGATTTGCATTCTGTAATCGCAACGTTGGAGTGAGTGGTGGTTGATCCTGTAGTGAGTGGTGGTTGATCCTGTAACAGTATCTTACATTTAGAGGGTGCGAATTTCATACCGAAAGACGGAACAACGTCTGGTAATCTATTTAAGGTGGCCTGGGCAGCATGCTGATTGTCGAATAATAGTACGATATCGTCCGCATAGTCAAGATCGACTGGTTTATCTTCCGGGAGAACTTCAACTCCAGTGTCCTGAATGTGTGGGAGAGTGTTGTTCATAATAGCATCGATTACAAAATTATACAAAAATGGGGATAATGGACAACCTTGACGAACATCACTGCTGGTTGTATAGTTATACTGGTTGATATCTTTACCGTGGCTGACTTTAAACTAGATAATTGTGCGGCATGAGTGTGTGTGCAAGTCTAAATCAATGTAAAGTATTCAATTAAATAGTATTTCCTTTAATTTTACGGCAATCTAAGTGAAATTCCAGTTATCTCATAACAATTATTGACTAATCCAGCGGCGGCTGTGTGTGTGTGTGTGGGTAAAATTCCTCTCCATCTACGTGAAGTTGCTTTAATTTTATTGTTCAGAGTAATTCTGCAGACAAGCTATTTGGATATCGAGTTTGTGCAGTTCGCCAGCAGTAGAATATTGCTAGCGTACCTGACCAGAGCCTTCGCAACCCAAGAGCCAATGGATAGACTGTTCATAGACTAAAGACACACAAAAAGATCAGTAACGCGGATAAGGCGACGAATTTTAAACGTTACGCCATCTGATGCAGAACGTATTCGTAATATGCATTATTTACTGTTGTCTTTGTTATAAAAGAAAACTAGGCCGTATACTTCTAGCTGGAAAGGACGACTTATATTCTGTCATTTTTGCGGAGTACGAATTAAGTGTTGCGTACATAGTAACAAATTAGTTAAAACTGAGTCAGAAGGATAAACAAAATCCAGCACGAATGAAAGGTACAATCTCATGTGCACATTCGTTTCATGTTTACTAGCAACTCATCAGAGGGAACCGGTACTACGCCCTATACCCACTGTACGGATTGGACACAACTTCACTGATTTTTTACATTATTTATGCCTCATGTGTATTTTAATAAATTTTTCATATACGTAGCAATAAAAAATTTTTAAGACACAAAAACGCCTGCTAACCATAAGATGTAAAGTTCCATATTTCATACACATACAAGTGCGTTAGCCGTTCTATGCATTATGCAGATCAGACTGACCGATTACCAAAGAAGCCAACCCAAGCGTATTTTTAGACAAAGAAACCGGTAAAAGAGAGATAATTTCCGCAATAGCTGAATACAGTCTTTCAAGTTTTTCGAATAAAGTAAAAAAGAGCTACGCATTACGAAAGCTGTTAATTAAAACACCCTTAATGCGTAGCTAAATAAATAAATGCAGTTTATATATTAATTGAATAGAAGCTGGTTAATTACGCGCGTGTGTGCCTCTACTTTTGTGTTTTCTTCCTACTGTCCGTTGTTGTATGTTTTAGGTACTTAATCTAATTACTTTTTTTTGCTTTACAAAGTTGACTACAAATAGTAACACATGTTGTAATCGATAGGAGTTCTGTCGAAAAATGACATTTTTATCGGTGTTGAATAGGAATGCGTTATGATAAATTTATGTCTTAATTTGCGATTTAATTCCAAAATTAAATCGCAAAAACACAAAAATATCTGAACCGAAAAAATGATAAATGAGTACATTTTGATTATCAGAGGCTATTGCAGATGTGCTATAGTAGTTATAATAGCAATAGGATCCTAATCTTAACACTACCTCCATACAGTGGTTACTTAAATGTTTACTTGAGGATCACAACACAGACTTGTTAAATATCAATTTCTGCTTCAAAAAATTACGCTCAGTGCTACCGAGATGCAAATAAAATATGAAAGCCTAAAATGCATATGAAACTAGTGAGTTCTATGATACAAAAGGCGCACGCTTGGACAGGTGAAAACGTCGGTGTACAAATTTCTGAATAATTATTTATCCAAAATTTGCTTAGTTAATGCGAACAGTAAATACTACTACTTACCATACTCATGCCCTGACAATATCCAATATCCAAATAAAGCCAGGCGATTGCACGAAGAATGCGTCGCAGTCTCGGTACACCAGTAGAGTTCAGAGAAGAAAAACAACAGTTGTGTGGCAGTGTCCGCAAAAGATCCTAAACGTAATGAAAAACATTAAACTTTTTAAGTAACCGTTGATTATGAATACTAGCCAATAAGCTTTTTGACAATTAACAGGCAAAGTGGTCATCTAAGTATAGCTAATCTGCAAATATTATCATTATACCAATAATGAAAAACCGACCTATTGCGCAATTACAGCCCACACAAAACGACAAGTCTCCTCAAAGTTATGTGACAGTGAAGCGTCTGTGTTGCGCACCTAGTGACAAATTACTTCAAATAGGACAAGAGCGCTAAACTGATGGTAGCATGAACGAAAGATATAATCTCGTGAATACGTGCGTTTCGTGCATACTGGCGACTCATCAGGGGGAGCCGGTATTACGCCCTATACCCACTATATATTTGGACATGGAATGTCGGATAATATGACGGTAGATTTCTTGACCAAATATATGGTGGGTATAGAGTGTAGTACCAGCGCCTATTGATGAGTCATCAGTAAGCAAAAAACGCATGTGTACATGAGGTTATACCTATCGTTATGCTGACTTTAGTTTATCCTTCCGGTCCTATTTTCACTAATTTGTTAATAGGTGCGCAAAACCCAAATGTATATTAGGGCTCCGCAACAAACAGTACACAAATACGTCATATTTGAATTTTATAGTTCAAATCGGTTATGCGAAAGCCAATAACAGGTGTGTAATGCTTAGATAATGCTGTTTATAAAGACGATATATGAGATCAGAACACACTCATAACCGCTAGAATCATCCTGAAATTTCGACCTAGACGGACACTTATATAACACGTAAACATACGTTTAATGCAAAAATAACAAAAATGCGCAGCGAACTTTAAATGCGCATATAATTCAAGGCTCCCTGTGTTTACAGGAAGTGGCCTACCAAACAGTTTATGGACTGCTAAGAAAGACAAGTTTGTGCAAGCGTCAGATTGGCTCTAGATGTCCTAGTCTGAGCACCTATCTACTATTTCTAATAAAAGCTTATGATGTCAACACGCACTAATTGATACGGGAATAAGCAATCTCAGCTAGGATTAAAAATTTCACGGTGAGCTAGCTGGTAGCTACAAGGCAGATAATGATCAAAACAGGTTAAATGATGCAAAAACGTTGGAAGCAGTATTTAAGTATAAGCAGTAGCTCTTATTTAAGCGAATTTCTACTGCTTCTTCGCCGAGCCTTAGGCGAGTGCGTGTGTCGTTTTGCGTAGTCTTGTGGCTGTATGGCGCCCACATTAATAGTTAGCTGTTTTAGGCGACGTCTGGAGAAAATAGGTATGAAATTTCAATGATGTGTTGCGCACATGCACACGTGTATTCACTATTTGATTTTGAAACAGGCGTTTAAGTTGCAATGTTCTCTCATTCGAGTAATTCACCGTTTGGTCGATCGGACTACTTATGCTGATCAACAACTTGCACATTTATTTTGGTAAATAGTATTTGATGTCGACATAAACGGCTGTTTCTCCTTGATTGATTGCAAAAGCAAGTGTGTTACCTTAAATAACACTTGTTGTTTAGCTTCATTAAATGCACGCGTAAATGTCGCGTCAACTTTCTTTTGTGATATTCGGGAAACTGCATCCCCCTTAAATGGGATGTTCAGATAGACTGCTTTCCTTTCTGGTCCAAAATGCATCTGTTTCTGTTTACTTCTCCTTTTAATAATTGATTCAATTAATTTTTCTAGGATAGCCATTAGACGTTAAATCGTTTGTTGCTTTATTATATTCGTTGTCTTTTGAATATTGACCAACAAACCTGCCAATTCTTGAAAAGCAGCTACGAACTGTTGATAACTTATATTGAAACGGAGAAATTGATGTAATGCAAATACTGTGCTGACCAGGTTGGTTTATGGTAAATTGTTCTATATAATTTAACATCAGATTCTTTTTTTAGTAGTATGTCTAGGAAAGGCAGACAATAGTCTATCTGGTGCTCTTACGTGAAACCTAATTCTAACGCGCTTCGTTGAAACATTGAAGCAATGATCGTGTTTGCGACAAAGACGTAACATCAAAACATAACATAATCTTTACTATAATCAAAGTTGCGAACTTGATATAAACGCCTGACACATAAAGTACATAAATTTGTCAATATAAACTGATAATTGTTTAGTGTAGTAAAGTCAATTAATCCAGTAGACCGGTTTCATTCTTATTGGGAAATCATTACTATACAATTCTTAGTTTATACTGACAAATGTATGTACTCAATGAGTCAGGTGTTTATATCAAATTCGCAACCTTGATTATAGTAAATGTTATCACCGCTCGCGCAACCAATGTTCGTTTAATTATATCATAATATTGTTTGTAACATTTATATCTTGAATTTTGTTTAAAAAATCAAAAGAATCGGCAACCGAATATTTACCTAGTAATTTGCGCAACGATTCCAGTATACGAACTAACTATTTAGCCAATGCATGAAACGGAGAATTAACCATTGATAATATTGGCCTCATAGGACAAACTTTTTTGTGATTTTGGTAATCCGTACACTGTTGGTGTAGATGATCCAACTGGCTTGGTTTTCTGTGCAGTGGCCTCATCAATAAAACTGGCGTCTGTCAAGATCTTAATTTCATTTATTACTTTGCGCGCTACTTTGTCTATTTCATTTGATTTATCGTTTAAACGCGTGTTTTTATATTGCCATTTATCACGTTTTCCATCTTTTCTAGGTAGCCTATATTTTTTGTCCATTATAACAACGCTCTTGCCATCATAAGCGTGTAGTATTTTTGTCTGCATTTCTGTTGATATCTTTAAACACATTTAAATGTTGCTTTGCGAATTTGGACGATTTCAAATGTGAAGCCTGGTCAAATAAAGTAGCCTTGAACCAATTTTTATAATCAATACGTGTAGGTTCTAAGTTGGCTGTTTGTTAAAATGGCAATTCAACTGCTGCCTTAAAATCAACATCGCTTTTATTAGAAAGACGAATTCCATAATTTCGGTCCATCGATAGTTCCTCCATTGTTAGCTGATGGATTGATATTTTTTTGATAAGTTAAGCATGCGTTTATTAATATCGATCGGCATTCAATCACACAAGACTCCAGGTTTTATCACTTTATAATTTTTTCAATATTCTTCTTTGGTCTTTCGTCATAACAAATAGCAAAAGCATCAGAAATCTCATTTTTGCAAAGAAACTTCTTTCATCCAGTACACAGGATACACAATCGATTCTTGCCCGTAACACTGCTTCAGTTTCCTTTAACTGATCAATTTTGGAATACGTCAACCTTGTAAGATTTCTTCGATTAACTCTTAGTTTGGACTTGTGTAAAACTCACATGAAATCTCAAGGGAACTGGAATTTTTTAATACACTGAAAATAATATTCTTTCCATAATGTCTTTTTAACTCTTCATTTTAACGTCACTAGTTTATCTACTTTTCTGCAATAAAATAGTAAAAATAAACTTAGTCTGAATCTATTTCCAGAAAATTAATAACTCTAGCCTTTATCATCAATAACATTCTGCTATATAATTCCCAAATAAGGCAATATCTCCACCATAAAGTAAAGTTTTATCGGGAAAAATTCTCATGGTACTTTCCTGATTTTCAGTAAAGAGCTTAACACACGTCTCATAAGTTATGAAGAATTTAAATGATTTCCCTGAGAATGCTAAGTTCCAAAAACTGTATCTCAACTGGCTAAATTGAAGGAAATTACCGGCAAATATCAAAAGACCAAATCGAGCAGCACAAGCTTATTTTCCAAATAAAAAGTTGAATATCAGTTTGGATACGCGGCGAAGTATAAAATTATACTTTAAATATCAGCACCACTGCAATTCTCATCGCTAATCGTCTACAAGCCACAAAATAGTTGTAATATCAGTTGCATAGAAAAGACAAAATAGGAAATAATCAGCCTTATCAATCAACGCGTCTTTATGTGTTTATATATATGAAAGGTGAACATTTTAAAACTTCGTAAACGAGTATGAATTACAATATGCGTTTAACTCGAAAATAAATAATTTCTCATGGTAAAGGAAAATTAACTTATACAAACTGGCACGACCAAATAATCGATAATGACTTTAATCTTAAAGGAGGCTCACTTTTTCTATTTGCTGCCCAGATGGAAGCTCGGCATCCGAACTGGCTCTGATTAGTTCAGCATATGTGAAATGATTCACGGTTCTGTCTTGCCCACCAGTAACAGATGCTGCACCAAATAAACCTCCGAAGGCACGTCGCATTGTCAAACCGGCTCCGCTGATTAACGAGCTAGTACTACTGGTCGGGTCTACACAGCCGCCAGAAGCCATTCGCCACTTGTCTACTGCACCAGACAAACGAGGCCATACTTGAGCACGCATAGAATGAGGAACACCTAAGTCTCCGACAACATTCTCAATGCCACTTTCTTCTCGTTTGCTGAAAATTCGGGAGCGTTGGCACGATTCATTGGGTTTCTCCTCAGTTCGACCCAAGTGAACGCCTCGTTTACCCCACACTAAATCAGACAGACGTGCCGAATGCACTAAACGTCTGTTCACTCGCGACCAGAACGGGTCGTCTTCGGCAAAACAGACATTGGAAGATTTATTTAGTTGCGAAGAACCAAAGTTATTGCTTGAATCTAAATCACAAGCACCAATAGTGTGCGTGTGTGAGAATTCTAGACACTGCATCCATTCGTGACGATTTCGGTCGGATTCCCGATAAGAATTTGTTAAGTTGTTCGCCATAAACAGCATATCTCGCTTTTCTGATTTAGCAAATCGATCTAGAATCATTTTCAAACAAAATTTAAGATTTAATAGGATAAGCACCACTAAAGATAGCTTGAATATTAATTTATTAGACGTGGCATAACTAATACAACGTTAGTTCATAAATTTTCAGGAAGACATACCGATTTCAGCACGAATAAAAAGTCAATATCAAGTATGTATACGTTTCGCGCTTACTGTTGACATATCATTACGGGACAGCAATATGTCCAAAAACCCGTCATAAATATTGTCACGTAATTTAAGTGCACAGACTGCGATTTCCCACACGCATGTGCATTAAAGCAATAGTATAGAGAACTACAAAATAGGACGATGGCAGGTTTGCTTTAAAAAGTCAACACAATAACTTATATTTTCCTATGCGATAAAGGAAATCAACACCATGATTTTGGACAGACGAATTTTAACTAATATAACATACAGAGCCTTTCCGAACACCTTATAACTACAGTTACACCATGCTTAGTACTTCTCGACGAAGAACATGCAAATGCCCCAGTAACTGCTATCACCGCTAGCGTAATCAACGAATTCTCAATTTTGGTGAAATTTAGTATACATTGAAATCCATCGTGTTGGTACCATGTACGTACTCGGCAAACATAATGTTAGTACCATGTACCATTTCGGTACCATAATATTTGAGCTCGGGTGCAACCTAACCCTAGTGTTGCTACCCTTACAGATCAGTATATATATATAATATATATATATATATATATATATATATATATATATATATATATATATATATATATATATATATATATATATATATATATATAGTTAGTTGATTGAAGTCGCATTGCCAAAGAGTTTGTATGAAGTTAGCTTCACTGCTGCAGATTAACACATTCGTATAGAAGATTGTAGCGTCCTTTTTTCCAAAACTCCTGACTAAAATATACAGTGGGTAAAGGGCGTAATTCTGGCCTATACTGATGAGTCGCCAGTAAGCACGAAACGAATGTGCTCGACATTATACTTTCCGTTATACTGTCTTTAATTTATCCTTTTATTCATATTTGAACTAATTTGTTACTAGGTGTACAACACCCAATACACAATTGCATATATACTAGTTCTCCGTTACAAGCAGTACCTAAATGAGAAATTTTGTGAGTGTTCCCTATCTCGGTGGAAATATCCTAGTCATTGGGAATCGTATGCAATAAGGTTAATTCAACTCACTTGATGCTTACATGTTTATGTAGAAATGCATAATATATAAGTTTTTGTGCACGTTTTATAGATGGATATTTTAATATTTCTATATGAGTTGTGCGTAATTATGGAGCAATAAATAGATTATAGATATTTATAAATATACATATATCTGCAGACAAAAATAATGTTGTTATGTATTATTTATTTTCAATGTCCATTTGATCTGACAATTTCAAATATCATGAAATAAATAAAAAGAGGAATATGTATGATTGAATAAAACAGTGAGTAGCTATTGTCCATAGCCATCCTGTCACAGGGTTGCTCAGTTGTTAAAGCAACAGATTCTGAAGTAGACGAGCCCAGATTCGAACCCTGTCTATGGTATAGTCTGGGCAGTAAGAGATGAGTTCACAATAATGCCAAAACCGGTCAACTGGGTGAATTATCTTTTCCAAACTATACAATTCATAGTTTATACTGTCAAATGAATGTACGTAATGGGTCAGGTGTTTATATCAAGATCGCAATCTTGATTAAATGATATACTGTTCTTGAAGGCTAAACAATAGTTTGCGCTATGTAAAAACGACACAGTCCCCACAAAATGTCTTGCTTCGAATTTGCGACCTAGTGTTCGGCTAAAGCCAACAAATAGCTTCGAATTTCATGTTTATGCGGCAGAAGAGCATAATTGGATATAACCTTAAATCATGTTAAATTCACATATAATGAAGAGTAAACTAAGATACTGAAATGAAATAAATAACATTAAGTTCGAAGAAAAATTACATTTTCTATTTTAAGAAAATTGTGATACATCACTGAATAAGAATCTACGTAACGCAAACAGAGGTAAAAGCGGATAAGTAAATAGCTCTAGCAACAAATTTGAGGCATCGTCAGAACGTCAACTTTTAAACAGACCTACGAATTAATAAAGGATCTCAATGAAATGAACGTTGCCAATAAAACAATAATCCCATTGGACCTAACAGAGAACTTTACAAAAATTGAATTAGAAAACGAGACTACAATTCTATGATTTTCGCTAACAACATATTAGCCTGTACCGCAAGTGTTCACTTTCTATTCGATGGTGAGTTTTTTTAGTCAAGTGATCCCTTTGTAAATTATATTGCACCGCTTCTAGCCATGGATCGCATGTACTCAGTAGAGCATTGTTCTCTCAGTCAGCGCCAGAGTGACGTAAGAAACAAGGCAGCCCAAATTTTACATTGTAGAAGCATTTATATAACTAAACTACCTTTTTATCAAGTTTGTGATCTTCATATAAATATCTGACCCATTATGTACATACATTTGTCAGTATAAACAAAGTATTGTAGTGCGGATAAGGCAATTCATCCAGTAAACCGGTTTGGTCCTTATTGGGATCTCATCCCGTACGGTCCAGATTTTGCCGCTGACAGGGCTCGAACCCTGGCACGTCTGCTTCGGAATCTGATGCTCTAACCAGTGCGGAAAATTTGCTCCGTGGTTAGAGCTCTAGATTCCGAAACAGATGTGCCCAGGATCGAGCCCTGTCCGCGGAAAATTCTGGACAGTACGTGATGTGCTCCCAATTAAGACGAAACCGGTTTACTAGCTGAATTGCCTTATCCACATTATATAATACTTGGTTTATACTGACAAATTTATGTACATAAAGGGTTAGGTGTTTATATCAAGATCGCAACTTTGACTACAAGCAATTGTAGAGACAGCCCAAGTCAGTTAAAATCAAATTTGGTATCATAAGGCCCGCTCGTCTAGCATAATAAAGTTAAAAAATCATTATTCTTTAACATTTTTTGTTTTAAATTATTATTTTTGACAGCACGTTTTGCATTTTCGCACAGTTATGTGGTAACGTAGCAGCATTTATTGACATTTGATATATTGTTGTCTGTGATCATGAAGAACATAAACCTAATGGTATAATAAAATCCGTTGTGAATGTGCGTGTACATCAGATAAGAAGCCAATGGTAAGTCACCTTTAAGATAAAGGTGAACAGTCAAGCAGGCGTATAATAGATAGATAGCGTTCTGCAATGGAGTTCACATGTTTTGCAGCTGACGTATTATTGATCACATCTATCATTACATTTTTCGGCATTGTTTAAAAGAAAAATGCCTATGCAGTATGCATTCAATGTTAGCTGCAATTTGAACCTTACTTGTGGGAAATCCAGTTTAGGCAGACTCAGGAGAGTGAATACACGCTGAATGGAGCGCATACCAACTTGGTCGGTACAAAATAAGATGGGTTCTGCACATACCTATAAACAAAGATGTTTTGTCTAGCGAAAATGCGCCACCAACACAACGCATTTTAATCATAACTAAGGCTAGATGTACGAACATATTTCAATGTTTGTAAGATATTGCTATAAATAGACGTCCAAAACTGTTGCAAATGAAAACAATTCGTTCGTGCACTGACATTACCATTCAGCTATCCAAGTCCC
>JAQBSW010008928.1:0-31431 GCA_029291075.1 Eudiplozoon nipponicum
TATCAAGATAAAACTTGATATTCTATAAATCTATTTTAAAGTAAGAAAACTATGTCGGAGAAATTGATTCACTTCACAGCCTTACAATGTTTGCTAAATTACGTCAATATATTTGCATTTTTATTCGGCTTAAAATAGCTTGCGTCAAGTTAGTTGCTTTATTAATGACAGGATAATCCTATTAGTACATGCCTTGCATTATGACGTCGGTAATTCATCCCTGTGTCTACTAATACCTGGACAGTTTCTAAGATTAATCAACCATTGTCAGTATTGTGTCAAAATTAAGCCCGGTTCCAGCTAATGCTGCGTGATTAAAAATAGTTTGAATGTGTTCTATTTAAGGAACCAAAAACTATGTTATCTAATGTAAAAACGCAGTTATATCATTATCAAGAACAACTGCTTGATAGTTGGGTATGGTATTGAAAAGTATAGATTGCGTACACTTTAGTTGGTGCCATGTTCTAATTAGTGAATCTAGCACAGTTTTATTCGGTTCAAAGTTTACATAGACTTATGTGTAAATTTGATGCATAGATGAAGATTTGTCGGAGGAGGTTTTTTTTGTTTTTAAAAACAAAAGGTCTTACCTAATTAGCATGAGTCGGAAGTTAGATCTTTAGTTATCTGGCAAATAAATGATGAGAAACTGTGCGGTCTTCATCACAATGGACAAAAGAAAATATCATCCATCTTACAGGCAGACTAGACTTACTGGTGTATGACAAAAGAAGAATTTTAAGTCGGTTTAATTTATTGCATGTAAAGCTTTTATGGTTATGAAATTTTACACTAGTTAACGTCTACCGAACTACAAGCCTATTTCATATATATATGTAATTTCAAAAAACTTTTCATAATAATATAGATTGCACAATGGTACGCGAATAATAGGACAACATTTTTTTAGATTATCATAAATAGATGAAAGTTGTCAAATCGATACTATTGATTATCTAGAATTTTAAATACGAATGCTTGCGTACATCAAAGCCTGAATAAAAGTTCATTAGGCATTTTTTTTGGTCAAAAAAAAACTAGGCTGATACAGTTACTAGAAAGATTCATTAACAATACTTTATGAATCATTATCATATTTTATAGACACAAGGAGAAGTCAATTTTACAGATGGCTCAAGCGATTCATTAAACCCTAATTTTGAGTCCATTGAATTCAAAACTAGCATTCTTAAAATTAACAAAAAAAACTTCATTAATAAAATCAATATCTATTTGGGCGAAAAAAGGCAATATTTATTTATTCATTTACAATACAGTTTTCTTAACTTGAGATAATCGTCATTGCTTTTTTGTGCTATACGTCGCACTTAACTACGAAGCTGCCATAGGTCGTATGAATTGAAGCTTTTCAATTTTAAAACTTCTCATCAGAGCATTTTGATAGACGTAAGCTTGAGAAACCGCAATATATATGAGCAAAATAATTAATAAAAAATAATAAAGAATAATAAAGTAATGTATTAAAAATGAGAACTGTGGTTTACATAAGTTTTAATTGACCAAAATGACGAATAGCCGTTTTCTCGGGTTTGCACAATATTCATCAAGTTTCATGATAGTAAAGAAATATTTGTTCAATTGAAGCTGGAGAAGTTGTTATCAACACAAATAGCATATTTAAAAATTTGCACAATATTTAAAGTATGTCGCAAGCCTTATTGCAGGTTGCAGTGAAATTTTAATTTTCACCTCTATCGAAATAAAAACAGTCTCACGTGAATTCAACTTAAATTGAACGCAGGCCTTCTGATTAATATTCATTAAAGTTATGACCAACAATTCAATTGTTTACTTAATTTGGCAAACACTGATTTTGCAGTGGATTTTTATAGTTATTTATTGTAAAAAAATCTGAAGACATCGAAAATACAAAACCCTTAAAGAAAAACGAAATACAGTCTGTTCAACCTCTGGTTAGATTCCTGCTGCCCATAATCGTAATTCGAGAACTTTGGCAAAGCGACTAACATGATCCACAACGAAAACATATATGAGTTATTGAAACCTAGAAATGTGGCTCATTTATCCAATTGTCTCACATTATATATTATATATATATATATATATATATATATATATATATATATATATATAATTTACGTTCAAAATATATTTTTTAAAAGAACGAGCGTCTGAATACTATATATTTTTCAAATTATTAATTAGGTAACAATTTCTATATATATTTATATTATTATATTTTATATATATATATATATATATACATATATACATATGTTTATAACTAGAATGCTGGGTGGAAATCGATTGTTTATAAGTTATTCATTTTCATCAACTTTTCTGGCCCTTTATAAGCAGAAATACATGTTTTATATGCAGTACTGCAAAATGGAAAAAAATAATGATTATTCCCACATTCTGAGAAGCATTAAAATTTAATTGTCTTCATCTAATTATATATATAAATATGATTTCAAAGAGTCTAACTCTGACCCTTTATTATATTAGTCTTAAATGTTTTTTTCTTTTCTACCAATAAATTATAACTGTCAGGATCGTGGCATTTTAGCAGCTATCGCTGCTTTCCTATATGTTACAAAATTACGCGATTATTGTTGAAACGTTCGTAGATTTCAGCTGAATGCACATATCATATATTTGTTTATGGCCTAAAAGCCATTTTTTATAAAGTGCTATACGACTCTCACTCTCGCTAGTCTGATACAAATTTTGGTAAAAGTGGACTTACTGTAACGGCTCAAGAAGAATTCGCCGATATATTTCGTAAATGAAATTCGAATTCAATTTACGAGGCACCAATTAAAACAAGCGTAATATTCCGTTAACCAATGGCATGCGAGCTTTCGGTTTAGAAAGTATTTAAGCACGGTGAATTTACCATGCCAGTCGGTTATCGCTTTTGCCGTCTGCTGTGCGCTACGTGTGCGTGCTATCTGCTGTCACTCTGGTATTTCACCTACGCTAATTTTTGGACTTGCTTCCGACACATCGACTATTTCAGTCACGCCAATCTTGTTTCTGCGCAACTAGTGAGGCGTAGCAACATCTACTTATTGTACCGTCAAGTTTGCCAGTTACTGCAGATCTTCAACGAGATTACTCAGCTACTCACTCGCCACTGATGTCAACGCCACAGCAGAAGGAACAACAACTCAGTCAACCAGAGCTGGTCTCAAGTGTCTAAGAGAATTTCTAGACACTGCTACACTAACTGACTTTCTCGGTATTTTACGGAGAACGTAATACCGGCCCTAATAAAGGCCCCCAACATTACACAATCTCAGCCATCCTGGCTTCTTACTGACTTTGTAACGTCGTGCGGCATTTACTTGAAGCTGGGGCGTTTATGGCTTGAAAAAGTTATTTTTACATAAAGTGCTATGCATCTTGCACGCTTGGTAGTCGGAGAAATATGTTGGTAAAAGTGGACGTACGCTGGAAATTTTTAATACTGCTAGTTCGATTTCAAATTTGCAACATAAATGAAGCAATCATTCGACTCTGCGGTTGCTCACACCATTTAAATTTTAACGCAATATTTGGCTGCACGATGTCAAAATAATTATTTTTGAAACAGGTTCGCAACATGCAGAACACTATCAATAGTGGCATACATTGATACGTTTTTCATTATCAAATTTATAATGAGTGTACGCTACATAACTAACAAAGGAGAATAGAATATAAGCATACAGATTTTAATGCTTAAAAGTCCAGAAATTTGAATATCACCTTTAATTAACCAATATATTTATGATCGGTCCTATAATCGACTTCATAATATTATCAAATTTGCTTAAATCAATATCAGAAAGAGCATCGTTTTATTAACGACTATTAGTAATGTTCAACAATATAATACAAATAAGCTGCCACTTGATGAAATCAAATGTTACAATTTTTTTATATACAAAAGAATTATAGACAGTTCTTCGCTTTGTAACATTTATTAAATCTACGGCCTAGGAACACAGCACGTCAAAAAACTGGCAACGAATATCAAACATGAAAAAAGTTTGAATTGACATCACAATTTTGGTATTAAAGCGCGAATTTATTAAAGTGAATTTTTAAAAACAGGCACAGAATGAAAATACTTTAAGTTATGCAGGATATATCTGGACGCATCAAGACTAAAACAACTTATCAAATAATACTGCTTTACATATCTGATTTATGTTAGTGACACTTTTATATGTGAACGCACGTATTAAGTTACTTGCAAGCGCGAAAACGCAAATCTCGAACACTGTCTTTTGATGGCGTACTACTATAGTGACAGGTAATTGATATCCTTAAAAGGAAAACAATACTGAAAGCAGACATTATCTTCATTGTACATCTACTAGCACAGTAATTTGCCAACTATAGCATTTAATTCACAAGAACTAATAATGCTCGAAACACGTAAATATCTACAGGTTTGTTAAAGCAAACATGTAGAATAGCAACGAAAAAATCAATGAAGCCGTTACCAGCCAATAGACCATGTATGTCAGTTTACCATTTCAAGTGGTCGTGCCAGGCAAAACATTTGCACGAAGAATAGAAATAGCAATAGCTGCGTTGATGACCAATAAACTAATGACGTTTACCTATTCAATAAAACATTGCAAAGCAAAATATGACAAACGAGAACCAATACTAAATATAAAAATAAGTTATATATTTTCACTGTGTGAATTTCGTGATTATTGCTTGAGCAGTCAATGAAAATAGTTGTTTATCTTACGATTATAATTGTCATATATTAACTGACCCTATTAAATTTACATTTTCAGAATGAATTATATAAGGTATGGGGCAGAAAAAGTAATTCATCCAGTATACCGCTTTCGCCATAACGGGAAACTCTTCAAATAGTGACAGGGCTCGAAAAATGTGCAATTCCGTTTCAGTGTCTGTGAATTTAACCAATAATGCGACAGAGTTTGTTAGTTTTTAGAGTCACAGGCATTGAATCAGATGCTCCCATGTTCGAGGCCTGTTCCACAGCAATTTATGGACAGTGTTTTAAGAGTTCCCGATAAGGGCAAAACTTGTCTACTGAATGAACTGTTTTTTATACACTTCAAGATGATTAATTTATACTGATAACTCTCTATAAAATATTATTGATTAATTTAAAACGTTGGCAACTTTAAAATAACGCAGTTTTGTACATTGCTTAGATGCTGTACTCTCGAAACCACTTTATTATAACATTTATCGTCTCGTTATACGTCATATATAGTATGTTGGCTTTGATGTCACATTTTCTAAGACGGCATGAAGTAAACTACTTTAAAGCTTGAATAAAAATCCGTTCGACAGTCGGAAAAAAAAGTGTTAATGAGATTACTTCCTTCTTTCAAGCTCACATTAATAGGTAAATATATCCAATTTGAATTAGTATGTAGCTTAGTACGCAATAGCGGAAATAAAATTTCATATATTAGTTAGCCGAAAATTATATATATATATATATATATATATATATATATATATATATATATATATATATATATATATATATTCATTGTACCCTTCCTGTGTGCAAAAACAAAAAGAAATATCTACTAATGAACATATCTTTATATATAAATTGGAAAGCAAAACAAGATAGAAATATGTGAACATAGAGAGAGTGTGAAAAACGGAAACCAATCAAATTGCGTGCGTCACATCCAGTTCAAGCTCAATGCTTGTACGTGCTTCTTCTGCTTACATAAATCCGGCTGCAATTTGTTTATCCATAAGGCTTCGTATGTGGCTAGCTCCCTTTTGTTTTGGCATTTAGTAATTACTTTGAATGCTACGTCTGGAGAACATACGTGCGATGTTTCGATGATGTGTTGCGCAATAGCAGACGTGTATTCACCATTTGATTTAAAACAGGCGTTTAAGTTGCAATGTTCTCTCATTCGAGTAATTAACCGTCTGGTCGATCGGCCTACGTAAGTTGATCGACAACTTGCGCATGTATATTGATAAATAATATTTGATATCGACATTAACGGCTGTTTCTCTTTGATTGCTGGTAAAGGCAAGTGTGTTACCCTAAATAACACTCGTAGTTTAGCTGCATTAAATGTGCGTGTTAATGCTGCTTCAACTTTCTTTTGTGCTATTCGGGAAACTGCATCCCCCTTAAATGGGATGTTTAGGTAGACTGTTTTCTTTTCTGGCCCATAATACGTCTGTTTCTGTTTAATTCCCCTTTTAATAATTGATTCAATTAATTATCTGGGATAGCCATTAGACATTAAATCGTTAATTGCTTTATTATATTCATTTTCTTTAGAATCTTGACTAACCAACCTGTCAATTCTTGAAAAGCAACCACGAACTGTTGATAATTTATATTGAAATAGCACAAAACTGCTGTAATGCAAATACTGTGCAGACCATGTTGGTTTATGGTAAATTGTTCTGTTTAATTTACCATTAGTTTCTTTCTTTAATAGTACATCTAGGAAAGGCAGACAGTCATCTTTCTCGTGCTCTGACGTGAAGCCGATATTCTTATGTGCTTTGTTGAAACTTTGAAGCAATGTTCGTGATTGCGACCTGTTCTTAAGTACAAGAAATATATCATCCACGTACCGTATATATTGAGCACATTTACTTATGTCACTCTTTAATGATGTATTCTCTAGGTGCCCTAGAAAAATCTCAGCAAACACTGGAAATAAGAGGCTTTTCATTGTCACACCATCAGTTTGTTTGCGGATGCTTGCATTACAACGAAAACGTACGTCTTTCGTGCATATTAAAATAAGCTTGTGAAGAGTGTGACCTGGCACCGGCGATGGTAATATGTCGTGTTCTAACGCTTTGACTATAATGTCAATGGTTTCATAAAATGTAACATTCGTAAACAAGGAAGTATCATCAAAAGATACCATAATCTTGTTTTTAACATTTATATCTTGAATTTTGTTTACAAACTAAAACGAATCTGCAACCAAATAATTACGTAGTTGTTTACGTAATGGTTCAAGTAAACGAACTAGATCTCATTTCAAAAGAATCTTACAGAAAACTAGATGAAATAGTGACGTTAAAGATTAGAGCGCAAAGTACGTTATTGTGTAAAGAACATTATTTTCAGTGTATGAAAAAATTATGGTTCCCAGGTGATTTGGTGCGCAGTATCCGAAAGGCAAAACTACGAGTCAACCGAAGAAATCTTACAAGGTTGGCGTATTTCAAAATTGAGCAGTTGAAGGAAGATTAAACAGTGCTACAGGAAAGAATCAGGTGTGTATCTTGTGTATTAGATGAACTAAGTCTTTTTGTAAGAATGAAAATTTTTTGTGTGATTTAAAACTGACCGATCTTGATACGCGTGTGCTTAACTTATTAAAAGTGCCAATCGATCATCTAACAATGGAGGCACTATCGATGGGCCGAAATTATGGAATACATCCTTCTAATAAATGCGATGTTGTTTTTTAGGCCGCATTTGAATTGCTATTTGAAAAAAACAGCTGACTTGAAACCTACCAGTATTGATTATAAAAATTGGTTCAAGGCTACACTAGTTGATCAGGCTTCACATTTGAAATCGTCTAAATACGCAGAACAGCATGCAACATCTAAATGCGCTAAAAGGTATCAGCAGAAATGCAGACATCAAAATAATACTCGCTGATGAAGGAAAGAGCGTAGTTATAATGGACAAGTGTGACTAAGTACAAAAGATGGAAAATTTGTTAAAGGATAATAGAAAATTCACACGTCTAGACGGTTAATGAGATGAAATAGACAAGGTGGAGCGGAAAGTAATAAATGCTATTAAGATTTTGACAGATGCCGGTTTTATGGATGAGGCCACTGCACAGAAGGCGTTAATATCGATATCAAATATTATTTATCAATATACATGCGCAATTTGTCGATCAACTTACGTAGGTTGATCGACCAGACGGTTAATTACTCGAATGAGAGAACATTGCAACTTTAACACCTGTTTTAAATCAAAAGGTGAATACACGTCTGCTATTGCGCAACACATCATCGAAACATCGCACGTATGTTCTCCTCTTTATATTTCGTGTTTTTTTATCAAAATTCAACTAATTTTGAGATGATGACTGAACTATGAGTTTGCCTAATCCATTTTTTTTCAAGTTGCAAAGTTTATGCTAAATATTCTGCCTCGTGAAAATGTACTTCGAATAATCAATTTTGATAAGTAGTGGCCTTCATTTTTTATTCTTTCCTCTATATATTATGGACTATAATTTTTCATAGAATGTGATTCTATATTGAAATTAAACATAAAGATCATTTCTAATTTATACACAGAGTATTTTAGCAATTTCTTTAAATTTAAATGAGAATTGAACGATCACCATTTTGTAGAAATTTCAACTGCCATTTAATTTCTGTTTCATTCGGAAAATATATACAACATTGCCCGCAAGGATAAATTATATTGATAAAATTATTCTGAATCTTCCTATGCTGTGGAATTCCATAAAATACAATTAGCACAATTTAAAGATTAAAGTATTTATTCTTTCCAAAATTACAGATGAATTGAGCCATACCTTTTTTCAGTTATTTAACTATCAAAATTTTTGTTTAAGCATAGATTTATTTATGTTTTTGCTTCAAGAGATCTTTCCCCATCCAGTGTATGTGTTACTTAATATAGATTTATTTTCAAAGAAAATGTAAATAAGAGAAATACAATTCATAAGCTATAAAACAATGAACAGAAATCAGAAAGGAACATCCATTGACACACACACGCCTACACACTTAGACACTTTTCTTTTAATCCTTGTACCAATTTTTTATACTTATTACTCCGGAGACTGGAGTTTACAAATGGTTGCCTTCGCAATGCGACATTTATTTTATTTTGTTTTCTTTGAAAAAATCACGTTTTTATCCGCTTCACTTGACCCGTTTTTTATTCATTCTAGTATGTGTGCGATTGCTGTGTGCGAAATTTTTTAATCAAATATATTATAGTCTACAACGCACCTAGTTTTGCTTCATCATTTGTCGGCGCATCCTAAAAGCTTAATTTATGGAATAGCTAATTCATGGGAATGAATGAAATAATTTGGACTATGCGACTGCGTGTAGCAGTTGTTTTATTAATTATACATGTATCAAAGTCGTTTGTTCATTCATGTAATCAAATTCTTTTAATTCTTCATCTAAATAATTGGTACTTGGTTTTCTCCGTAAGTAGGTACACTTAAAAATATAGCCTAACGATTGTTTGCAACATCATGGGATAATTTTTGGTATTTAAAATCAAACTTCTACCTAATAAACATTTCGATTTAACTATTTTCTGGTAATTTCATTTGAACGCCACTAGCGGTTGATAGTCATGTTTTTGCAAGCAGAGGTGATTTTATTTTTAGGTCTAATTACATCAAAACACTTTTTGCGTTACTTTTATTTGTCAGGTTTTATCCTCCATGTAAAGCCGAATAACGGACGAATAAATATTATTAATAAAACTTATCGTTTTTTTCTCGATCACTTAAAAAAATTACGTCTTGAAACATCGTGTTTCAAAATTACTCTTTTCATATCGTACCTGTTTTACATTGTCAATTGTGGTATCTGTCTTCCGATGCCAAAGTCACTAGTTTTAGTGTAGTTGTTTAGTCAAACCCATATATATATATATATATATATATATATATATACATATATATATATACATATATATACATATATCTTTATATATAAATTGAAAGGAAAAAACAAGATATGAAAATATAAACATGGAAGTAGTATGAAATAAATGAAAAACCAATTAATTGTGTGCATTGTCTTCAGTTCAAGCTAAATGACAGAACAATATATATATATATATATATATATATATATATATATATATATATGTATATATACATATATATGCATACATGCATACAAGCAAACGTTAATACATAAATATTTACGTGCATATGTATATACGTACTTAAGTGCATACTTACGTGCATGCATATCTAAATAAATACATACATACATAAATACATACATATACACATACAAACATACATAAATGCATTCATACATACATACATACATACATACATACATGCATACACACATACATACATACATACATACATACATACAAACATACACACATACATACATACATACATACACACATACATACACACATACACCCATACACACATATATATATACATACATACTTAACTGCATCCATATATGTACATGCGTACATGCATGCATAACGACATACTTTTATAAAGAAATAAATAAAAACTTGTATGATTTATCTATGCATATATGCTTTCGTTGACACATATATTCTTACGTATATTTATTTTCCAATTTAATTTCGCAAATAAAATATGTGCCTGCAAATAGGCTTGCGTTCATGCATAAATGTTGAGACGTTTTTTCTGAAATTTTAATTTATTTAATTAATGCAAGCAATTTTAATTTCCCCTATTTGTTTTTTTTCACGAATGGGGCAAAGTTGAGAAATCAGGATTCAAATGTTTCCTTCAATTTGCCTTGTAATTTTCAATAGGCCTGGATGATTTATACAGAATATTTTCACCTATTATTATAAATATTTTCGTAAAACAATTTTAACAAATTATTTTTCGTTTTTCAAATAGACGTAAATCCAATTTAGCCAATTTCATATTCGAATTACTTATAGTTAGTTAGGCTTTAACCTCTGATTTTGTAAATTACTGGCTATCAACTTGTTTATGGTTAATGTCGATTACGTAAACGGTATACGAAATGCAGAATTCTGAAAAAAAATATAAGCTATTCTTCGTGATTAAGTATTTTTTGGATATATGTACATAAAGGTATTTGGAAACAGTACTACAAATTAGAAAATGTAACGTCTGATCTAGGCACAGAAATTCCGAATAATTTTAGGTCTATGATACTGACCTTCGATTAAACATTTATTAATTAATCTTTGGAAATTTATGCGTCAGAATCTTGCCAAGAATTTGTATAAGCCGTCCAATTAAACATTTTTAAAAAGGTTAAAAAATTGTAAGAATACATAAGAACTTTAAATCAGTTTTGAAGTAGAGTACTAAAATTATAGTTTCGGGGTTGATATTAACACAATTGTGTCTTCATTTTCGTACTTATTCTGTATCCTAATCCTTTTCATTGTTATGCATTTTGTCACGTTAATTACTGCGCTACATTGCTGCAAGATACACCCAATTTTAAGCTGTATAATAAATAGTTTCTTGGCTTGTCTTTCCTTCACGTAGGCTTTATTTTAATTTATTTCATCTGAAAATATTATCAGCAGATATCCTTTTACCTTCTGATCATCATCGAGTACGACGGCAAACTGACTATCGAGGATCAAACCGCATTGAATATATATGGAAATCAAATTTAGATATGCGGCTTGATTTCCATATATATTCAATGCGGTTTGATCCTCGATAGTCAGTTTACCGTCGTAATCTGATGATGATCAAGAAGGTCGAAACGCGTCAGTGCGTTGCGGCTGGCGGTAGTTTTGTTATGTCTTTCGAAGACTGGATAAATACAATGGGATTGGTGTTTACTTCAAGCTCGCAAACTTGATTTAAATAATTGTTACCACCACCCGTGCAAACAATTATTGTTAAATTGTATTGCTTATATATATATATATATATATATATATATATATATATATATATAGTGGCGAAAGCTACAAACAGTTTATGTTCGTGACTGCATAGAAATTGTGCAGCCGACATTTCCAGTCAAGTTCAATGTATGCGAGACTGCTAGAGGTGAGAGCCACATATCTAAATTTGATTTCCATATATATTCAATGCGGTTTGATCCTCAATAGTCAGTTTGCCGTCGTACTCTGATGATGATCAAGGAAGGTTGAAACGCGTCAGTGCGTTGCCGCTGGCGGTAGTTTTGTTATGTTGTTCGACCACTGGACAAATACAATGGGATTGGTGTTTAATTCAAGCTCGCAAACTTGATTTAAAGAATTGTTACGACCACCCGCGCAAGCAATTATTGTTAAATTTTATCCTTTTACCCTTTTTTAATTTTTACAATGAATGTCCTAAATCACAATTGGGGATTTGTCATTAACATGCGTGGATTTTTCATGACAATTTTTCAGGCGTTTCATAAATTTGACAGAAATGTACTTTCAGACTAGTGTAGAAAAGGCAATTCATCCGGTAGATCGGTTTCATACTTTGTGGGAACTCATCACGTAATGGCCAGATATTGCAATGGACAGATGTCGAAACTGACATGGTTTGCATCCGAATCTGGTGTCCTAACCACTGGGACACTCTACCACACACTATGCATAATTTGCAGTTATATACGTACTAATGTAACTTGGCTAGTCTTTTCTATTTTAGAGCACCAGATTCCAAAGCAGATTTGCCCAGGTTCGATCTCTGTCCGCGCCAAATTGTGTCAACTACTTGATTAGTTCTCAATAAGGAAGACATCGGTCTACTGGATGAATTGCCATTTTTTTCACTAACAAATTTTAAATTATGCTGACAAATATATGTACGTAATGGTTCATGTGCGAATATCATCACTGCAGCCCTGATTACAGTAACAAAAAACTGTGTTCCTTTTAGCAAGATATTACGATGAAAATTTTCTTAATGTTTTGTAAAAGGATGAATAAACATAGTTTCAAAATTTAAGCTGAAACGCGCGTCAAATTAATTAATTAATCAAACCGAGCTCGTAGACTATGAGTTAACAGCAACTTCCCAGGAGACGTGTACTCTGACTTATAACGATCGGTATGAGAAAGCTCGTTTGAAATCGTTGCCAAATACCAACTACCAAAATTAATGAAACATTGTAAATAATATGGTGGTATAGAAGAGGTAATATTGGGAAGATTATCGTCTTTGGTAGCGAAGAAGGGCAGTTTCTAGACTGCGAATCACGTACACTCTAGTTCAAATTCAGACACTTTAAACAAAATTCATATTATAATTTACTGCCCTGGTTTTGTTGTGTACAAAACAAAAGTTAGCCTATCAAAATGAGCAATGTTATTGGTGCGAATTTGCTCATTCTACCTGTACAGCTTTCATAAAAAATTATAATTCATAGTTATATATGTATAAAGATATATTTCTAAGCATATATGTTAATTTTCTCTTATCCAGTTACGAAAAAAACCTGAATTCGGCATTATAAAAAATCCTAATAATAAATATTCAAAAATTTTTAATTCAAAGAAATTCTCTTAATTACAATAAAAAAACTTAGAATTTTCTATCAAAAGAATGTATCTTTTGTTGATTGCACGTTCACAAGCATGTTTTGAAAATAGGCATTAATGAGAGAAAAATAATAGAAACAAATATTTCGGGCTAGTTTTGAAAATTTTGGACGTTAAATTAAAAGCAGCATGCAATATATATATATTTATAAAATTATTTTACACTTTTTGGTTGACTACAATTTCAACTGGTTATTAATTTTCAGTTCCATACTTCACGTTATTCTGCGCAAATATTATTATATAAAATTAACCATGAGGTTCATTAAATAGGTTATTTGTGTTCAATTTTTAAATCTTCGGTTTCATCTCAGAGATGTTTTAGAAAAACACACCGATATGTCATCCTGATTGTCTGAAAATATTTTGCACATTATCTAAAAGCATTCACTACCTAATTTAAAACGTTTCTAATAAATGTTTAAATTTAATTTTTATTTATTTGCAGATGGTTTAACAAATAGTCCTATATCAATGTTCAATCTTCCATACAGAAAAGGTATCCAAATTTAATTTGGTTCATTCAGCAAGCGACAACAAACGAAGGATTGTGTTTCTAGCAATGTAGTCAATCCGACGTTTCGTTACGCAAACAAATTCACCTGTTGCCTAAAAACAAAAACTTGACGCGAAGATAATCCGTCAACTTGAAAATGTATTTTATGCACTACTAGACAGAGTTTAAAAATATAATGTAAACGGATACTTTTCTGTTTGTAAATGGTCGTATTTAAAATATTATAATAAATCTAAAAGCTGGAAGCGGAGAGAAGTGTCACGAATTTGCCTGAAGAACATAATAACACAGCTTCCGCTATTATATATATATATATATATATATATATATATATAAATAGATAACAAATAAAATCTAGCCACTTGCACTTGTTCACGAATAGTGGGTCCAATCTCATTTGGTGTATGAGAGTCAGAGCAAAATTTTTCAAAGACTTGTCTCCACGTAATACGAGAGGGTGGACTTGTCCATGTAAAACTGTATACGCTCGGTTCCAAGTAGAATTTTAGAAGGTTTCTGGACAAATTGCTTGAATCTACTTGATCGATGCAAATGAGATTAAATCCTGGTAGACAAGGATTGCGAATGTTGTGCTGACAGTATGACGCGTGGCATGCTATTTCCAGGAATATTTTTCTGAAAGTTTAAGGCAGAAAAGGTATCGTGTATTGTAGAAATTACAAGCAAATGTGTCTAATTTACTTTAGTTAATGCTTGTGCGTATGACAATATGCAAAAATGTCCAGAAGTGTTGTGTATTCAGCTATTAACGACTTGTTGCACATATGCATAAATCTTGTGTGCGTATGGGTAAGCAGCCAATATTTTTTCTTCTGTGTGGACGTGCAAACAATAGCAAAGTTAAATGAACGTCTAAAAGTACGAACTCAGATAAATTATAGAAGCAGTCAAACAAGAATTGGATAAAAATTACTTTAAAAATTTGGAATAAGCATAAGTGACGGATTTACCTACAAATCAAGTCCAGGACAGTGCATAATTTCTATGCTTACTACAATTCAGGAATTGAGTGTCAAATTTCGGGAGAATCAAAAATACAGGTAAACAAAGACTATATGGAGATAGATGAACTTTGCGAATTTAATGGACAGCTAAATCATTCAAATTTACTGAACATCAAATTTTTAACGGAATGTGCCACGATAGGCTAAGTGTGAGAGGAATGGCACATCATGAAGAAGTCAAGAATACAGCTCATAAACGTATAAATATTTGAAAGGAACTGATCAGTGGATTGGGTTTCTCTTGGGTAAATTAAAATGGATGTAGAAATAAAAATCGTACCCAAAAATGCAAAAAAGCAGCTTTATTACAACATAAACTTGAAAGTAATACATTCCTCAAAGTAGATAGGTTAAATAAACTTTCATGATATAAATATACAGAATTTTATCATAAAACGAGGAAGAATTGAATCTGCCAATGGCATCAATGCTCGACGTCGAGTTCGAGGCATCCCAAGAACTAAGGAAATGTTTTAAAATAATTTAAATTTCCAAAGCAGATCAAGTTATTGACATAGCAGAATTATACAAATGAACATCAAGAGGGGATAAAAATACGAAAACAATCAATCTACGTCAATACAAAGGACATTTTATTCTAACGTAGTAAAAATTTTAACGTCAATGGTGTAAGCCATAAGGCGTGCATTTCTAGCTATACTGACTAGACATGGTCAAGTTATACGTCCAATATAATATGATAGGCCTCAGGAGGACGGCTGTCACGAAGTACGTTGGCTGGGGACGATATAAGGGATATTTTGGAGAGAGCTGATGAAGGCACAGCCCTAGGCGTGCCTCATGTGGCCGCGCTAATAGAGCTGTTACGCAGTGTAGTTTTGGCTTCGTTCAAAACTCTTTGTCCGATCGCACCACCTTGTAGCAACCGAATGGTTTCCCACGTACTACCACTTGCTCAATTTAGACTTGGCTCAAATGAGGCAGCCAATCAAATTCACGTTTACTATTTAACCAACAATATTTAAATGATGACGTGCATTTCACAGACTTTGCAAGCAATAATTGTTTGAATGACTCAGTAATTCTATTGGTTAATTATTTATTACTACGCGGGCCTCTTTAACTTATTATGATTCTTTCATATTAAAAATAAAATAAGATTGCTTATGATTATAGTCGCCTTTAATCTTCAAATTTAATTGTATTCTTTTAATTTATCCTGGTGAAGATTATTAATAATTTTTAAATTCGAAAGTCTAGATAATTTTACTAAATTTAAATTTATTCTCCCTGAAATTAATCTTACGAATACTATTTAATCGGCAATTTAGAAGTCGATTAAATTTGAAAATTGTATGCTTACTGAATCTGTTAAATTTATGTTCATGATTATTTTAAGTAAAATGACATTAAAATGAACAGAATAGTAGGAGAACTATACTAATATAAATTCATTTTGTACAACCCACTACAAATTTATATTCCTAAAAATTTAAAATTTTCATCCATTCTCGTGGCAGTGAAGTTGTATTTGATATAGGCAGCGCGTGAAGCCATAATTACGAGAACAATTTGTTCCATGTGTGCTTTGTTACATTGTAGCGTGTATACAATTAGTGACACGTTCAAGACAAAAAGTGCACCGATTTCTGATCTTCTTCTTTTTAATCGACGCAAATGTCATTTGCGTCATTCTTTTCATTGTAAAAAGACTATCGCGAACTGTGTTCCGACTATATAACTATCAAATTGTCACATTACCAAGAATGTGTTAAATTATTTTTATATGGATATGAGTGGGCGAACAGCATTTGGGGAAAACTCATGCACTACAAGTATTTATATTTAGCTATACATGTAAAAAATGTATCAGAAGTACATTTATTGGTACATGAACTGACGTATTTATTTGTTTTGTTTACAAACGACGAAAAATTTTAATAAAAATCAAATATTTATTTCAAAGCGCAAAGGCTGTTTCATTAAATAGAGAAATACAATAATTGAGTTCCCCTTCGGTTAGCCGTTTGGCTTGAATTTCGAAAATGTGCTCGAATTAATCCAATCGCTGTTCGATTAAAACCTCATTATCTTTAAATATTGAGTTTATTCTGCCGTGGTCATATTAGTCAAATTGCCTCGTGTAATGCAAATAACTTTTGTGCTGGAATAACTGCTAAACGCAATGTTTAGAAGGTTCCCATCTGCATTTTAAGATTCAACGTTAGATTTAACAGCTTATTGCATGAAAATTTGACCTATGCATTATAAAATCAAAGCAGGCTACCAATAATTCACTTCATTTACAGTCAATCGCTATATTTACAACGGATGTTTATAAAGCAATAAGGATTGTGTGTCTTCATTTCTGTCAAGACATAGGAATTTACATATTTATCTTTATCTCCGAATGTTAAAGTCATACATTGATTATTTTAGCGAAGGTACAGTCTGACACACATATATTTCTCAGATTAAATCTGTTTTGGTGATATTTTTTAGATTGCCATGAGATGGCGATTAAAATAGATAGTTAAAGTTTTATCTCTCCAATTTTCCCTGGATCTCTTACTTTATTCAGTTATTTATGTATCGAGTATTCCTAAAACATTCTGACACTATATTTGTGTTATTTTAATTTATTTAAAAATTGTGCGGTCGTTTTGTAACTAGCAATTGGAATAAATTAACATTGGTTGCGTGAATGGCGATAACAATTAATTTTTATTCAAGGATACGCTCTTACAAAAATTTTCAGTTACATACTAACTGATGTAACTTTGTTAACCTTTACTTTAAATAGAGGCTATATAGCATCCCTTAAGTCCGAAAGCTCCAAATAACCATCTTAAATATGTCATTATAGAAAAGATATCACGTTGCATATGGCAGTGGTATTGAAATGAACAGTTAAAAATTATAATTAAACGAACATTGGTTGCGCGGGCAGTGATAACAATTACTGTTTAATCAAGGTTGTGATCTTGATATAAATTACTTACATATTATGTTCATATATTTATCAGTATAATCGATGTATTGTATTAAATGTAGAAATCGAATATTACTTTAGTAGATTGACAAGATTCGGCCCTGCAAATAGCATTTCTCAAAATTTTGAAGTATGTTTCCCGAGTCCGTAGCGCAAAGACGTAGCGTACTGTGATACCATTTATCGAATACTGTTCACAGATATGGTTCAGCGCATCAAAATAATTACATGGTAAAATATGACTTGGTTAATAGATTTCCCTTAGCTTTATTGCAACTTTATGAATTTCAATTATGAGAAGCATGGAATGAAATCAAAATAATTTATTGATCTATACCTACGTAATGGAAGAATAACTATTTACGCATTACGGCCTATTCAAATGCATGCGTACATGCAGTTATTCCAAATGTCATAATTCGATTAATCGATATGAACGTGATATCTACACATTTATATATAAACTTAGGTATATATATATATATATATATATATATATATATATATATATATATATATATATATATATATATATATATATATATATAAGTCGCAAAAACTGTCAGAGAGTTTTATCTGGCGATAAGCCTGAATATTTGGCGTATTAATCATTGCATATAAAAACAAAAATGGCAATTGCTTCAAAAACTGTATGTACGGAGATATTTGTGGATTTCCACGATGACCCACAGGAAGTTTAGCCAAGAACAAAGCTTAGATCTACAGACGGGAATGTACATATGAAGTGAGGCAAAACTATATTACCTTTCACATTCAGAAAACTGCGCAACTAAAGGTTGTTGCCGATCTACTCTCGCGTGTCGCGAATAGGACTGACTCCGTTGCCTCACTATTATTAGTAATATATAATTTCCCTGTAACATGTGGCAGTGATATACAGTTAAAGGTTATCAACAGCTATTTATACAAATAAAATGATTTGTTGAATTTGTATTCTCGTGGTTTTCTGATGTTTTCGATGTGCCATATTTTATGCTAGGCACAGATTTTTAAGCAAGGCGTGGGCTATTTTTTTATAGCCAAAATTTAACTGCCTTGACCCCATTACAAATTTAAACGTAAGAAAATTTGTTGTAATTTCCATTCAGGTTCATTGCCTCGTTCGAATCCGTGCTTGATCTTAAATCCACTTACCAAAGACAACACTCCAACTATTAATCATTACGAAGACATTTGCTATTACCCATTTTGGCATTAATTCTATATGCGCGTACTCCCTTGATGATTTGATCATTACTTGCAATAGTTTTGAACAACATTTAACAGATACCAAAGAGAACTTTGCTAGTATTGATCAGTTGTGCCTTGCGCTAAACATAAAAAAATGGGCAAAGGCAAAGAAACAAGTAAATGGCCTTATAAATACTTTAGAATACAAACCTGAATTAATCAAAATCATTCTTCAACGAAGACTAAATATTGCAATTTTAATTCGTATAGGTCATTTATTCTTTTGATAGCGCAAACTCAGGCAGGGCATCTCCAAGAGATTTAGTCCGCAAATGCCAACTCGCGTCTGCGCGTGGATGCAAAAGACCAGGTGGTGGTTTAACATATAAAAGATGTACTTGAGCAAACGCCACGTGACATTGTGTTCAGCGGAATGCTGCATTGCAATTGCCCACCGACGCATCCGATGTGCCCTTAGGCGCCAACAATAGAACCAAATGTCGAAGGTTGATTGCACTACATTGCATTTTATTTCAGAATGTTGAAAGCCACAGAAACGGAGTATTCAGGAAATGTAGGGAATATCTAGCATTGCCGAAATCCGGCCTTTAATCTGAACATTATCTCTTTTACAATTAATTTTAAATGAAAATCGATAATGCCTCGCTAGTACAGGATTTACCGAAATGTTCACAAAAGTTTCCTAAAAGTGTAATTCGGCAGATGACAGGCCCTGTTAAAAGGGAAAAGATAATTGTATGGCCGATTTTTAATGTCGCATATAAATTAATTCAATAGTCTATGAGAGTGCCACATTTGCATTACGGCACCAAATTTCGACGAAGCTTCATACAGACAAAGAACACGCGCAATTTCGATGGTTGTAACCCCACTGATTTACTAAATTCAAGCTAGGAAATGCGAAAGTCATCGCATTTAATTGCAAAGAACAGTTGGCTAGTAAAATTTCGCTCCCATCATAAAATCGTCGTCCAATATTTAATAGATTCCATAATTTCAGTCATTTTTCTGTGCATGGTGCAAAGAATTCTTCCCAAAAGAAAGGCTTTTTTGGTGGATCATTCGTTGAGTTGTTTTTGAATGGGTTAACGCATTCGGGAATGTGGAATATTAAACGTGTTCCGACGCACTCATTGAGAGTTAAGTTGATTCGAGCTCCCTGACGCTCGTTCCAGATTTATCAATGTCAAAATAATTGCTCTTCTTTAAGAACTTGGATCAAAATTCGAGATGGCTATAAGTAATACCTCTAAATGGTCAAGATGCGGAATATATTACCTATGTATATATTACGAGATATTTTACCATTCTTGGGAGCCAAATTACAAAGTGAAACAACTTTAAATCCTCAATGCAACGTTTCAATGGAACCCGAACATCGCGAATTAATATCAACACTACTTGCATCTTGCGAAAAGTCTGATCGGCTTCCCACAGTCCCATTAGTACTAATTGATATGCGATCAAATTATCGTTTTACTATAAATACATCAATTATACACGTCACATTTTGACACAAACCGCAGTTGCCTGAAGGTCTAATGAACGGTTTTGAAAGAAGTTATAAGCCACCATGGGCGGAATTTACAGAGCAGCAACCAGAAAACGCGATCCGCTTGTTTATTTTCGGAGGTATTCGATCCATGCAAGCAAGTTTAAGTCCCATTTGACACTTTTCTTCCTACATAGAAGCCAAATTTTATCGAATCTCATCCAATAATTTATCTTCTACAAAGATCGATGTGAATGGGGTCCAATGGATTTCATAAATCAATATCCATTATGTTTATCATTAAAGATTATAACAGAGCATAAAACGCAATGTGCCATAACAGGAACTACAGCAGATTAAATTCTAGATAGGAGAAAAAGACTCTATTTACGAGTTTGATTTAAACTTGACGGAGATAATTTCAATATTGTCGGTGTGAGATGTTGCATATTCCTCGTTAAAGTACAAATTATAAACACATTTTTAGGGACATTTGTATTCCTTCATACAGAGAACCATACAGCATTAACACACTCATATTTAATGTTGCTCAGAAGTCAAAGTTAAAAATCGTCTTTATTTCTGTCAATTGTTTTCATCGTTGCAGGACATTACATTTTTTGTATTTTGATAGTTTAACTTTTTTGACAATTAAACTGAGTCCGGGTGTTAAACAAGGCTTACGTATTTCTCATTCATAATTTATAGAATTTGTGGAATGAAACGATAATGTTTTAACGCAACAATTATCTTGAGACGATTACGGACTTTTATTTAGTGGGGCATCTGCGGAATTAAAGGGAAATATTAAGTCTACCGAAGAGAGTGTTTCTACATATAGATGTGAATTATGCTTAGACACATTTCAGAGAAAATGAAGATACATACGATTATTTAAAATATCCTTATTTATATTATGGTATATTGGAACATATTGAACGGATTAATTACGTAGTAAACAGGAAACTACCACAAGTATATTTAGGCGAACAATTATTTTCTGTGAAAACATCACATTGACTCGCAAGTTATATTATCTAAAAAACAAGATTCAACCATGCAATAAGATTGTGTATTTTTTACTTTTACTTTATCTTAGGCGTGCTTGCGTAATCGTACCTTTATTCAACACTGCGGCGAAATTCTGTATTTTTTAAATATAATGTTAATTCACAGGTAACAATTTTTATACAATCTTAATTTCAATAAACAAAAAATAATTCTTTGAAGTCTTTAATTAAACATTTTCCATGTGGTATAAAATTTATAAAAATTAATTCATTTTATTCCATAAATTTTCACGTATCGGTGTGAATTTTGGATGCTCACATCACATTTTTTCGTTTTTTCCGATTTTAGTTGTAGCTCACATCTTATAATTTTTTCGCGTATTCTTCCAAGGTACCTACAAATGAGCATCGCTTTGTTTAAAAAAGAATAGATACTAAGCTTTTTATACTTATTTTACTATATTTAATTTAATATCGTTCTTGCTTATTGTATTTCCAGGTGCACGCTAAATATGAATTACACGAACAGTTAAGCATTGATGGTTTCTTAACATTCTTAGACTATTCTGTCTTATTTTGTCGATTTCTGAGATACTGCAATCGGCTAAGCATCGATCTTGTGGCCTTTTGCGACTGTGTTCATATGAAAACCGTGGGTAACTCACTTGTGTAGCGCAATTTTCATTTCTACAAACATTTAGGCGATGTTATAACTGTGGTCTAAACAATGTTAAATTTATAGTTTCATTTTGCTGAATATCTCAGTTTTTATCAGAGTTGAATATCAATTGAATTGCTTAGACGATGGACTTATAACGCCTATCGAATTTTGATTGAGTAACACCTATGTAAATATAATAATCTTACGATTAAATACATAAATTTAAATTTATAATTTTTGCGACAAATGCATATATGATATTCTTTACTGTGTGAGCAAACTTTATCACTAATAATTAGTCTAATAATAAAAATTTGAAGTAATGCACGGGTTTCATGCATGTGTTATACAATTAATGGCTATTAACCATATTATTGTAAAAGAAAAGCACAGATTTCGCTAATGATGATAACATTTATTTCAATAGAGTGTGCTTACATAAGATAACATTTATCCAGCATATAAAATTAGATTAATGATTATCTTATTAAAGTAAACATTATTTTTATAAATGTTCTCACCTTCTGCCTAATCAATGCTTTAATAATTCTTTTAGCTTAAATAAATTTGTATTAAGCTTGATGAATATAACGTTTGTCAATAAGTAGACGTCTTGTGTCCGACATTCACAATCAATGACTATTTACGACAAGACCTCTAAATATGAGAGCTGGAGTTCGTTGCCTTTGCCGCCGTGCTCTGGCGTTGATCATGGAGATTCAAAAAGCGTATAACCGTCATTTATATATTATGTCCTACAACTGGATAAATTAAACAAGTTTAGTGTTTATCTCATTTGCGCAGACTAAGCTCAAATTATCTTATTTTTGCATCGTTTCTTATAGGTTGTTTAAACAGGTTATAAAAAATCGCAACTGCTATTTTCGCCTCTAATATGTGTTGCTTTATAATTTGGAATTTTATGGAAAGCAAGGAAGGTAACGTTTAATTAAACAAATACACTATACAACAAAAAGCAGTTACGCGGACTGATGTGATGATCACTAACAGAGTTCGACGGCAACCTGAACAGCTAGGATCCAACTGCAATGCATGTATAAAGTTAGTAGAATTCGATATGAGTCTATCACCTCTAATAGTCTCGTAAACATGGAATTTAACTAACATTTTTTTATGACTGTTAAATTTGTATGCAGTCACGAATATTAATTTTTTGCAACCTTAGCCCTATATATATATATATATATATATATATATATATATATATATATATATATATATATATATATATATATATATATAACATAGCAAATCTACCGCCGGTCGCACGCACTGAAGCCTTTCGTACTTCCATGATTATCACCAGGCTGCGACGGCACACTGACCAGCGAGAATCGAACTGCAACACATGCAACGGGAAAGCAAAATAATATATACTGCACAATTTCGATGTAGTCACAAACAGAAAAAAATTTGCGTATTTTGTCACATAAAAATATCTTTTCAAACATTTTGCTGACGAAAGCTTCCGTCAAGTACAATGTATGCAATACAATTAGTGGTGAGGAGCATACCTAGATTTGCGGTTTGATATTTCCTAGTCTGCTCTAAATCCTGCTCTGATGCTAAGCTTGTGAGGTCAAAACGCGTCTGTAGGCTTGACTGGCGGTAGCATTACTATGTTTTTCGACGACTGGTTAAATAAAATGTGATTGGTATTCTTGTCAAACTCGCAAACGTTATTTAATGCATTGATTTCATCGCCAGCGCTGTCGCTGTTTGCTAAATTGTGTAACCTATTTACATTTAGCGAAAGCTGCAATACGGTTATTCTGGTGATTATTCAAATAAACCAAACAGTGAATATGAGAGTGTTTCTAAAAAACATTTTCGTGTTGTTTCCTATGCGTTCTATCAGAATTTAATTTATGAGTGAGTTTTGTTGCCTAACTAAATGTGCCGAACAATGAAATTTCAGGTCCTTTACATTTTACATGTGTAAATTAATTCGAAATTATAATTTTTTTTTTGGTCATTAGTCTGCCAGTCATTTATTTTCAGCACTAATATTTAATGCTGGTTTGCTTTCATATAAAATGTTAGACTGCAATAATAGGGTCCGTAAATTAGAATGTAGTTGAATCGAAAGATTGTATAAGATAAAATAAGCCTTTATAAACTTTAGAAACACTTTTTGAAGGATGAACTACTATAGAGCGATGAGTGCGTTCTAACTTATGAACCACATTTTCACAAATATTGAGAATCATAAAAAAATTACATTCCGTAAACGCGCATACAAAAGGTCAAAATCTTGCTCTTTTTCATATTTAATTTATAGTAAAATATTTTGTAAAAACCTACTTTACAGATTGTTCTCTATCTATTTTAGTTCTTATTATTTTACAGAATAGAATTAAACAACCTATAAATATTGGTGTCACTTTTTTAAAAACCTACACAAACAGAAATTTTTCAGAAACACGAAGTCTGTTCCTGTTTATTGACTTAGAAAGTATATTTTCAAAACAGGTTTTTAAGACATGCGTCTGTCAGACATTGATCTATGGCAGAAGTCCGTTTGCAGACAAATGTGCACAAAATCTGACATTCATATATGCAGCAAATATAAATATTATTCTAAAATTAAAATATTCATTTGTATATATATAATAGAGATAATTTAAATTGAAATATGCCATTTGTATAATTTATTGCGTGTAAAAGTGTAGTAGAAATCTGATTTATCTAAATAAATTTAAAAGTAAATATTTATTTTCAAATTATGGAAGAATTATTTTTTGAAGGAAAAATTATTTTTTTGTTATGCTTAAATTATTTTTTATGACTTACATTGCAAACATTATTTTAAGCAAACATTGAAATTTTATAGAATGGAAATTAAACAAATTCAAGTGAAAATTTATACCAAGACCGGAGTAAAACTATAAGCTGCGGACGTACAGTGTACTTAAAATTCCAAAATAATCCTGAAATTGAAATAAATATGCCTTTAATGTTAATTTATTTTTGTCTTATATAAGAAGTGATGCATATCTGAATATACCTGAAAAACACGCATAATCATGCGACCCCCCCTCTTTCTCTTTCTCTCTCACACACTAAGTATATATATATATATATATATATATATATATATGTATATATATATATATATGCAAGATTATGTTTTGAATAAAAAATAATTGAAGGTTTATGACTTTCATGTCGTCTGAAATCGTAACATGTGCATGACGTCTCACTGCGCAACATTAAATTTTAATTTGAAGCAATAACACAACAAGGCTAAAGTGCACAATAAACTTTGCCTACAGTTTTGCCAATTCATTACAATTTTATTCAATTTTGAGAATTTTTAGTTGTGATTAGTTGAACTGCAATTTATTGCTAATTGCAAGGAATCGATCATTATTTTGTGCCTTATTTTTGACTCTGTCAATCCTTTTGACAAAACAATAACAATTTCACTTCCTTTTGGTTTGTGTACAATAAAAGAAATGACTGAAATTTGCAGACTAATGAAGATTCGAAAGTTCTTTGTTCTTACATTTTATCCCCAGTTCACCTTTCCCGTATTTTAAATACTTCTTTTATTTTAAACTAATTCCAGAAAAAAAGAAAAAATAATGGTTAATTTGAAATCTATTAATTATGCAACCACTTGGCAAGGAATTTGTGCTGGTAAATATATCTGGAATCTATAATTTAAAAAAGGTCGTCTACGTGTTTTGTAAAATTTTTCTATCATGACTTATTTTGTTATAATTTCGTGTGTTTTCGCAGCATACCGTTCCAGATTGTAAATATATTTTTCTTTAGGCTTTCATTCGTAATAAGTTATCCTCATTCAAGCCTTTCAACTTTCTACATTTTATTCAGCAATGTCCGTTTTTTTACCTATTTCAATCGCTGTAATCGTACCATTTTAATTTTTTATTTTATAATATGTTTCATTCTTAAAACTATTTAATTAATAATTATATTTTTTTAAATTTTCTACAGCATTGTCAACAGTTCACTTAACCGCGAAACAAAATGTTTGAGCATTTGCGCGAATCTATCAACAACTTGATTGCACATCATGAAACAAACTCATACATTTTCTGGTGTGTTCTTAATATTTATTCTAATAAGCTAACATCATGTAAAGCCTCGATAATACGACTTCAAAGTCAACTCTTTATATATATATATATATATATATATATATACATAGTATCTAAAGTATACCGACACTATGGCTATTGTTTCGGTATCCGATACCAACATTCTAGTAACGAAAATGTATATGGTTCTAACACCCATGGTATGCCGTGTCGAATCAAGTTACCAAAACGGTGTATTTCAATGTATGATAAAGTTCACCAAAATAGGGAATTACAAATAGGTCTCAACGCCTGTTACTCCAACAAATCAATCAGATATCACAATTCGCAGTAATCAATGACATCATTCTATTAAATATAAAACAGTTAAGTACTGTTTGTGGCGGGGAACTAATATAGATTCAATTGTGTGTTAGTTGTTGCGTACGAAGTAACATTTTATATCACCATAAGGATAAACCAAAGACAGCATGAACATAAAGCAAAACCTCTTGCTCTTTTCTTACGTGCTTACTGATGACTCATTAATAGGATCTGGCATTACGCCCTTTAAACACTATACATTTGAGTGAGGAATGTGGGAAAATAGGGCGGTACAGATGGATAGTTTGTGTATGCGTCTGCTGTTAGAATTTTTCTCGTTGGTAAAGTCATGGAAATATTTGCAACATTTATCAATTTATCCAGCTTATAATGTGAATTTGTTGTATTAGTTCAGACACAAGAAATTATGATTTCGAATATTTGCATTAGGTATGAAAAATTTGAACGGTCGTATTTAAGAAATATTGATGTGAACCAGACTTAATAACGAAATATTTAATTTTGATAATATAACTCTCATTAATATTTCTTATACTATATATCATCTCACGTGTTAATCTACGTTGTGAATTTCATTTTGTTAATCGGTTTGGGAAGATTTCTGAATATGCTAAAATGAATTTAATACAAAACTAGGCAGAGGAAGTTTTAAAATAATTTTTATTAGTTAATTGTGTCATGAGTAGATTAATTGTTAAAAATTTCATTAAAATGTTTATGCTGAGTGCTTCGATTTCGAATAAGAACATTAAGATTTTTTGAAAAAAAGTATATTAAACGTAGTTGTGAAGTAAAAGCTCCCTGTTGACGACTAGTCCAATATTACTCTTTTTATTTTCGGAAAAACCTGCTTTATGTGAAGCGAAAATATGACAGATTGCCTAAAAAAATAAGCTGAAAGCTAATTAGACTGAACCTAACTGGCAAAGAAGACTTTTTAACAAAAAAAATTGTTTACAAAATCCACGCGTTATGAGTTTTCTAGAAAAAACACGAAGGAGAGCCGTTTATTGCAGAAAATATCAATTTCAAAATTATCCTCCTTGTACATAAATAGAAAAAAATTATTTTTTTAATGAAAACTGTGTGTGTGGTTTTCAACGTGTATATTGCTTTTGCGTGTTTCTATTCTTTTTTTAATTTATAATCTATACAGACCATCGTTGAAATGGCAAACATATCAGTCAAATGAAAATATTAATTGTAAAAAGAATGGGCAATGAAAATCTATGTTTTAGGAACACCTATTTTACAATAAAGTCTTGATAGGACACGCATTTCTCGACTGTTAACATTGCTGTAAAATATTTTAAATTATTTGAAAAATACATCAATACATCCATGCACTAATTTTAAAATTGGAAAACAGAGATTCTTCCGATAAACATAACGCGGCTTTTGCCTTGAAGATTCTTTATACAAATATGAGACAATGATATGTCTGTGTTAAAACTTCTTTTCACACAATCGTAAATTATATAAAACTGTTTTGAATAGTATATATTGGCGTCCAAAAAGAAATATCATGTTAGCCAACAGTTACTTTGTTATTTTGGGAGAGAATAAATATATATTTTTTAATCGAAAATATCTCTCATATTTTAATTGTATTTCGTTTCTACCCGTTGCATTATAGAATTCTGCATATCGCCTGTGAAAAAATTTTTAATTTTGTGTATATTTATTTCAATTTTAGGCTTCCTTAATACCGTTTAAATCTAATAATTGCTCAGTTTTTTCCGGGACAATTATATAAGTCTAAAAATATTTCATTAGAATATGAATTTTACACATATTATAGTCTAGTTCATGATGATCTTCTTTTCAATAAAAGAATTGTTATTTTTTCATTTTTTGCTGGTGATCGTTTTTCAGGCGAACAAATGTTGCATAAATTATACCATGTTTTCTCCGTATAATTATAAAAAATTTTTCGCTTGGTTCTGTTTATAAAAAGAAATTTATTTTTTTTTGTCCGCGAACATTCTGTCATAAATTCGGCCGAAATGTAAATCGTGCGATGTGCGAAGAACAGCATTAGTTAATCATATGTTTCGTAATGATGTGGAGGGTTATTTTTATGTTATTTCGTTCAAATTAAGGCCATTAATCTTAAAATCGATATTGCTTCCACAGATGACATAGAATCTGTTATATATATTTTTTTAAATCACGCGTTAAAAGTTGAAATTTTTTGTCGTAACCATTGCCATATATGCTGAACCTGTATAAAAGTATGACTAAACCCTTAAGATTTCTTACGACCAAAGATTACATTTACTACGCGTCTTGTGTATGTTAAGGTAATGTTTTGTTAATCCTATTTAAATTTGTGTCGGTTTGAGTATTGGGTCAGAGCAAATTCAAGTGATCACTAAAGAGAGTCCCAATAATGATGATGAAATTGATGATATATATATATATATATATATATATATATATATATATATATATATATATATATATATATATATATATATATATATATATATATATATATATATATATATATATATATGCAATACTTTATAAGCAATTATTTTTACTTCTATTTACGAAACTTTTGTAGTTCTTTGCAAAAGTCTGTATAAATAAAATTTGAAATATATTAAATCGACTTGTTGAAACGAACAATATATTGCCACGAAAACCAATATGTGCTGAATGTAAATCCTCAATGCTGCAATACTTTGTGAATTGAAATAGCATTCAAATTGAAATTTTCGTTACGGCATTTCTTATATCGATCACTTTATTTTTGAGCATCTAGGTACGTATATACTTAATTCATTGCACAACTAATGTTTGCGTTTATTAAATTGGTTTAGAAACAACTGAGTCTGTAGCTTTGATCTTAATGGAGGTTTAATACAAAGGATTAAGTTAAAAGATTAAACTGATTTGGATTTAAATATATACCTACTCAAAGGGAATTTATATTCTTTCCTCTACTTTTAGAGTAATATGCCGCATTTCATTAGGCAATACATGATTAACAATAATTGTTTATAATTCAATTTTGGTGTTCTTCACACATTGCAATATATGCTGATTAATTTTTAAATATTTTGAATCTAATTTTTACCTTTGCTTAGATGTAATAATTTACTTAAATTTTGGAATTATAAAACAAATCCAATTCTCTGTAATAAATTTCTTTGTATTTATGCTGAGACAACAATATAAAATATTTGTTATGGAAAACGAATACAATATTAATATATAAAATATATATAACAAATATTTTAGAATAACATTATTCGATAATTAATTTAAATAAAAACAGCGTTAAAACATTGTAGTAGCTAGCTAAATTAACATTCTTTAAAAATTTTATTAATAAACGATGTTCCGTAATCGCTGTTACGTTAGAACGATATTAATTACCTTCAAAATAGCTTTCTTTAAATTTAACGAGAGAAATATATTTTTTTAATCTTCTTCTTAAAATTCAGAACCATCAATAAAATCCTAATTTTTCATAGGTGATGTGACACTCACAATCAGTTGACGAAATATAAATATTTTCTCGATTCCCAAATGTTTTATATAATATTTAGACCATGTGAAATTTAACATTAAGTTATTAACGAACAATTGCCTCATCTTTATATTAACATCTCGTAATGAAACAAATCTTGCAATACGCGGGACAAAAAAACAATAGCACAATTTAATATAAATGCGATGATTGAATAATACTAATACTTAACTTTATTCGATAAATTAGCTATTAGGAATTTCAGTGTTAAACGTGACTCTAAAACCAATTTTATTCATTAATTTTTTAACAAAATAAAATTTTTCATGATATTTTGACTTAATTCTTTTGCTATTTTGAATACAGAATAGGAAGCGTATATTGTATAAATGATAATTGAGCCATTTTTATTCGATATATATTTGAACTGAGAGTGCTAAATCATTCATGGAAACATTAGTTTATTTTAAATAAATAATTTACAATAAGTTTTAAAAAGGCCATTTCCTTTTTCTTGATAGCAATTTTACTGTAATATGTTTTTACAGTCATATTCTTGGAAAGCGATGTGGATATTGTTTTATTGGAAACAAATAATATACAATAATAAAAAGACGTGGAAAACAAATGTTCTGCAACACATACAAACTCGCACGAACACAAAAAACACAATTCATCAATTTTTAATCAAATCGAATTCAAAATTATATTTTTATTTATCTGGGGTTAAGCATGTTTCATAAAAAAACCTCCGCTTTGCGAAATTATTTCTTGATTTTTTATATGCTCAACACCTACATATCCGCTAGACAAAACATAGCTGGCCTGGGGATAAATGCTTCCGAAATAGCTGAACGCATTCTTCAGATAAACCACACTCCACATCAGGTGGAGCAAAATTATTACTCCCATTTCGATTCTCAACATCGATTACAATGCAGCCAAAACAAATTTCTTTTCAAACTATTCATTCGCTAGCTGCGATGAGCGGGGTGTCAAAAGTTCAAGATCGTAATTTGCACTAACTTAATTCTTGCTCTTTTAGGGAAATCCCTAAATAAATAAATATTTATATATAATACATAAATTTGAACTTCGATCCATGTCAGGATAATCACACATTTGGACTAGGAAATCATTCACGGTTAACTGTGATTGCAGCGCACGTGTGATTAAAAATTACCGATGAACAGAATGGTAATTCTCAGCAAAATATACAAGAGTTTCGCAACTATTATAATCAAGGTTGCGGACTTGATATAAACACCTGACCCATTAATTACTTACATATGTCAGTATAACCTAAGAATTGTATAGTGTAGAAAACGCAATTCATCCAGTAGACCAGTTTCGTCCTTATTCGGAACTCATCATGTACTGGCCAAAATTTGCCGCGGACAGGAC
>JAQBSW010008929.1:0-22500 GCA_029291075.1 Eudiplozoon nipponicum
ATATATATATATATATATAACTATTTGTAATTAGCAGACCAATCCTTACCTCAGCTATCTCAAATTCCCGGTGTGTGCAGAATGTTGTAGGGGAGAGAGAAAGTATTGAACCTTTTTTTGTTATAACTGTACTATTACTTTGTCACAGTAATCAAAATTCAAAACTGATAAAACGAAAGCCTTGACTGCTAAGTACTGTATTTTGTTTAAAGCAAGGATCTCTAATGTACCTGATTATCGGATCGCAATCCGATAATCAGGTAAATAATCTATTCCCTGTCGCGCAATATGTATCTTTTAACTCTAATGTATTTTGCTTTCCGTGTATATGCATTATCAATACATGTGACTGGCGGTAGCTTTCCTGTTCTACGACTGGTTAAATACAATGAGATTGCTGTTTATATAAAGCTCACAAACTTCAATTAAAAAATTGCTATCACATCACACGAAATCAATGATTGTTCAATTGTGTGACATATACATATGGCGAAAGCTGCAAAATGTTAATTGTCCTGACTGCAAAACGGACATTTCCTGTCAAGTAAAATGTATGCGAGACTTCTAGAGGTGAGAGCGGCGTAAATATTCGTTGCTGTTTGGCTCTCACTAGTCAATTTGCTGTCGTGCACTGGTGTTGGTGGTGGAAGGTTAAAACGCGTTAGTATGTGTAAACACTATGGGATTAGCGTTTATATGAAGCATGCAAACTTGATTTATAGAAGCATAGAACAATGATTTAGAACTCCAATTACGTTGAATGGGGCATTTTTGGGGAAGGTCGCTTACAAATACTGCTAATCAGACTATCGATGGCTAGATCCGCAGAAGATGTAGATAAGCGATATTGTGCCGGATACTATTATTCGCAATATCTGCCACTTGATAGCGCTACTTATTGCCCTCTCTAACCAAGAGAAAATTGAGTGGATAAAACTCTGTAGGAGTGTAGCGGAAATCATGGTTCATTTGTGAGGCTTGCTTATTTATGCTTTATTCGCATATGCTATTATGGAAACCACCGTGCGCGTGTCTCATTTATTCACTTATATATCTATTTATATTTGCAGACATTCCTGTGTGTATACTTTTAAGTAAGCATGTACGTATATTTGTTTTTGTGAATATATAAGTATGTATTTACGTATACGGTCCGCCACGGTCTATTTTAGCACTCAGATTGGTAGACTCCTAATTTCGAATACACTGGGAATGCCATTCTGCTAGTGGTAAGGTAAGATGAACTCTATAGTCACTAACTGCGCTCAGAGTGTGTTTTGTGGAATGATGTGATGTCAAATGCCGCGAAGATGGTCGGTATGGTCAATTTTTATCAGAAGCCTGATGTTGTTCTGAAGTGCGCCGTTGACTTCACCGATATCGATTGGATCGTTTATGCGGATTCCTTCAGAGTTAACTATAATTGTGTCGTCAAGCCTAGACTTAATTAACCATAACTCCACAGTCAGAGCACAGAAAATATTCTTACTATGTTTTCCAATCCGTCGGAAGTCATTTAGATCAACACAAATGCTTCATTTTTAATAAATTATAGGAGTTTGCTCGCATAAAACGCGTCCGTTTAGTAAAATAAAATACAAATATTTATTATTTCGTATTCACTTATGCGGCTTAAATGCTACTTCTATCGTAATTTATCTGCTTTATCTTAATTTGTGCACTTTTGCGAGTACTTTATGCTGTATTCACATCAGCCTGAGATAGGACGATAGAAGCGGTCTCGGTCTCAAAGGTGGTCATTGCTACATGCGCCTCATCGATAGTCATCATAGATTTACTCTAGTTTGGCCGCCTGGGTGATGCCGGAAAGGTTGTCTACTGCTGGTGACCGAATATGGCTGCCACCGTCTGGGTAGCTATGTAAATCTGTTTATGCGTTCGGTATGGTTTAGGCCACTGCACCTGATCGTCAGGAGGTATTATTCAAAAACAAAATTCGAGAACAGATTAGTTTTCTCTGGCTGCTGATTTCTTACTACCGCAGCGTCGTTTGCGTTTGCTGAGACGCTGCCAGGGAAGGCCACTTACACATCTTGACCGTTAGATTACCGTGGCAACTCCAGTGAACGAATGAAATTTCATTAAAGACACACTAGCAATCTCGTAGCCAGACGTTATTATTTGCGATATTTGTAATTTGATTACACCACGCATTACAATCACTAATCAAGAGAGTTCAATTGGCGGTGAACAGGATTCAGTGAAAAGGCGCAGAAAATTCTGGGCAAAACTTGAAAAGTTTCAAAATGGACGAATCCGGTCTTTTGCTACTTTGTGTAAATGTACAGCTTTAAAGGAACTATTAAAGTATTGCCAGAATTGGCTGTGGCCGAAACTCGAACCGGAGAACTTTTGTTTTGCATTCGTTCGCTGCGCCAATCCTGCGGCACACTACACACAAATTTCCTCCATTTGGTTAGCCTTCCCTGCATATGGAACATATTTGGAATCTCTTAAGAACTGATGTCTTCACTATCCACAGATCTGTCATTATGCAGCAGATACAGTGCGACCTTGGGCTGTTTTGTTGAATATAAGTTTTACTTTAGGATTGTTAATAAATATTTGTTGGCAATGTCGTCTAAACCTTTCGTAAATTAACAAAGGTAATTCATTAAGTATTTCAGTTTCGTAAAGTACTCGTCAATAATTGTCGCGATCATTTTTAAATTTGCTTGAGTCTTGCACTAATCCACTGTTCTAAACAAAATATCAGGGTTAACTTCTGAGAACTTAAGATGCTAGGAGATTCTAGGTGAGTTCCACCTGAAAGAAAGACTAACTGAAAAGCTTAGCTTGGTACATACCGGAAACTTGTTTGTAGTGTGCAGCAGGTGTTTCGCAGGGAATAAGTCTAAGACTGAAACAAATTTTCTCAGTTCGATACACAGTCCCAGAGCTTTCTGGAAAGTACTTGTCGAGTTCCCAATAAGAAATAATCCATTCTACATGATGAATTTCATTTATTACCTTATGCGATGTTTAGTTAATACTGACATGTGTATAATCAAAAGCTTTCCACCAAAACTCAGTATAAAAATAGAAAGAAATAACAGTTTTGTCAAACTCCAGACACTCGTTCGTAAAAAGTTTGCTGAAAATACTGATTGATACTCACAATATTAACGATTGCTTTTTTTGACCTTAAACGATGTGTATGTGTCCATCAACACCAGGAGATGCCTCTTACGTGTACACGAGATATTTTTAGGAACTGACTGAAAGAAATATTTCTTCCTTTGTAATGATTTATAGAGTTAAACGACTACAACTATGCGATAAGAACAGCTGATAGCTATTTGATTGGTTATTTTTTCGCTAATTATAAGTCAATATTAATGGTCTTCGTATTAGTGCCTCGTCAGTGTGCATTCAGTTTTAACTGTGGTGGTATTTGTGTCTACGCTATATAATTGGTAGACGAGAATGATAAATTCTGAATTTGTATTAATTCTGCTGTAGTCGTTTTTATACGCGTGTAATAAGTTGTGGATGCTTGCATGTGTTTGTTGCATCTGCAGACGTTTGTCTATATCTAATAGTGAGTTTCGCTAACTTTGTGCATTTATGCTAAGTGTTTTGTTAGCCTGCATTTTATGTTCACATGATGCTTTCGCCTGTCGAAATTTGTACGTTTATGTATGCAATTCCTCTGTCCATACTGGTACTAATTTCAGCTATATTACCCTTGTTGACTATGCAAATACGTTTTACCTACACTATTATCTTATCAAAAGTATAGATTAATATTTTGTCCGTTCTCTTATTCGTAGTTATCTTTGTTTGTTTGCGTGTTGTCTGTTCGTATATTTCTTAATATCTATGCTGTCTGTATTCATAGGCGCATAATTGTGTCCTCATAAGGACAGTAAGCTCATTTTGCTTTTAAGATTTTAGCAGTTAAATCGATTGATTTTTACTCATCAAAGCCTTCAAGCTCGCTCTCTCTCTCTCTCTTTAATCTGTTTTCTTTCTGATTTTTTTCACAAAAATCTTAACACGTCCATCAAAGCTTCGTTTCGTCTATTCGCTTTTTTCTTAGTTGGCCTTATTCACTGGGCCGAAATTGTCTTCGTGTTCCTATTAGAACTTTCCATCAAAGCAGATTTAATTTTTGCAGAAAATTTGCATTCCTTTAGCGTAAAGCATTTACGGACAAGCCTCGTGTCGTAAACATGCTGTGGATATATAACTCTATATATATACTGTGACCATCAGGAGATCATGAAATTTGATTGATTGTTTTCAAAATCAGTTTTTCACAATTCAGTGGTTGCAACAGTTCTGCTATTAAACTTATTATTAGTATTCTTGATTTATTGAATTTATTTCGGTATGGAATAACGTATTGAAAAAAATATTTCTTTTGTCCTACAACGTTCCATCGTTGTAATTGTTCGTCTCGTGTAAATCGTTTTGATCCTGTCGCTGTGGATTTTAAATAACGTGAAATGGAAATTAATCATCATTCATCGTCCGCTTGCGAAATTATACTCGTGGATTAGACTTTCCTCTTGGAATAGTATAACGCATTTTTATTTGTGATTTATCTCGATGGATTATAAATCGCTGAATGGTTAGTAATTATCAGAACTAACATCTACCATATGCGTACTTTGTACGACCGCATTTCTAGGTGAGCCACATTCATGATTATGTAATATAGGCATATATTATTCGACTAGTGGCCTATTTGCTTAAAAGTAAAATATTTTTGCGAAACTGGATTAATCGGAATTACCTGATCTGCGTTTTGACTAACGCAGTTAGTCTTCCAGTAGTTTTCTTTCTTCAACAAAATAGTTCGGCAGCTTTCTGCAGTTGGTTAATCCTCATCAGATTTGCACAACAAACTAATAGAGCAAGCGCGATATTTCTTCTGGCCATATTACCTATACTTCAGATTGATCTTTCACTAGATGCACGCACAAATTTGTCACACGCGAATTTCTAGTAAAAGATCAGTCTGAAGTATAAATAATATGGCCAGAGGAAATGTCGCGCTCGCTTCATTAGTTTGATTTGCAAAACTGATGAGGATGGACCAAATGAAGACGGCTGCCGATAAAGCAGCCGAAATATTTTGTTGAAAGAAAACCACTGAAAAACTGTGTTTGTAGCCTATTTGTTGTAGGGTCTTGTATCTGCAGGCATGCTTGACACAATTCAATTAAGAAATGACTGATTTAAAGCGTTGGGCTGGTTGCTGTTTTTAGCTGACTAGACCAACACAATGAGTAGCGATGTTATTTAAAGTAATTCAAAGAATCTCCGTATGAAAGATGATCGATCAACCCTATCGATTCCATGTCCTTGGTAAGTAGAACTGCATTCGGCCAGTGATGCACGAAATAGTGGCAAACAGCTTGTTGGTCACTCTGACGGCTAATCAGCTGGAAGGACAACAGTTTCAGTAATTTCAAAAACTTTACCGGCCTGGGTCCGAATTCTCTGGGACACCAGGTTATTCCTAAGAGAACAGTATGAATTTAAAAAATAAAAGTGATTGTTATATTTAAGGAAAAAGCATTTGTTGTCTTATGAAATTGATTGTCCAAGCATTCTGAAGTAGTGCAGCCGTTGTTCATTGGAATTACGTTTGGCAGTACTTCGTACAATATCATGGTTTAGTTATAATTCGGAGGTCGTCAGTAATAACCATGATTGGTAGTGATCTTCCCACCGTTGTTGACTTCTTTCTCTAAGGGAAGGACTGCTTTTTAAAGTATGATTCTTTGATGCAAGAGTCCTATGAGACAGGGTTTTATTTAGATGTCTTGGCCAATTTCATGCAAACATTAAAGGCATTCATAAATGTAATGAATAGTTTCGGGGAAATTCTGCTAGATCTCCAATATATATATATATATATATATATATAGTGTGTGTGTGTGTGTGTTTGTGCGTGTGCGTGTGTTCACTTTTTTTCAAAAGTAACATTGCACATAAACATTTCCCTTATTATTGCTAGGAGTGTCCTTGGACTAAATGTTCACAGCCGGAGCTGGGGAAATCTAAACTTGGTCAATGGACCGTTTGCTCTTTTGTGTCCTTACGTCGTTTTAAGGCACAGTTTTAAACACGACCAAACCTTTCTTAGTAGGGAGTAGTCTCTTTCCTCTGATTTTGTGATCAAGTTGACAATACCCTTTGTACGAATGGTTAAATTATAACTTGTTTTATTTGCCATGCGGAAGTTGTTTTATTTGAGTAAAGATCCATACATCTTACTCTTTTGCGCCTATTTTAATGGGTTTTAGCCATGCTTCTGTGCCTTATTGTTTATCAAGTTATTTGTTATTCGTTAAAAGTGTAGGAAGAGGTTAAAAGTAGTATGGCTTTAATTTTAGTTCCTTCAGGCTTTAAAACTTGCATGGACCTTTATTATTTTTACATATTATTTTTTATGCTTGGCATTCATGTGTAAAATGCAAGACTGTGGTCTACAATATTTAAGAGCTGTAGTATTATTTAATTGGTCGACTAGCTCCGTGTAATTTCTTTTCCAACCGGGTATTTAAATATCTCTAAACGGGGTCTGATCTGTTCATTTTTATCGGAATTGGTGTTTATCTCACATTCGCAAATTTGATTTGAAGAATTGTCATAACCACCCGTGCAATCTATCATAATTTGATTGTATAACTTATGTACAAGAGGCGGAAGCTGCATAGAAATTGTGCAGCCGACATTTCTAGTCAACTCCAATTTATGCAAGGCTACGAAGGCAGGTTGCATATTTAATTTTGCTTTTATTATATGCTTATTGCGGCTCGATGCTCGTTAGTCAGTTTGCCGTCGTGCTCTGATGATAAATATTGAAAATCGAAACGTCTCAGTGCGCGTGTCTGACGGTAATTTTACTGCTGTTCGACTGGTTAGTTAGAATGGGTTAGATGCTTATCTCAAGCTCGCAAACTTGATTTAAAGAATATTTATCATTTCTGGCGCATGAGATTATATTTTCCGTTCATGCTGTCTTTGGTTTATCCTTCTGGTCATAACTGAACTAATTTGTTACTAGGTTCGCAACACCTAATACATACTTGCATATATATTAGTTCTCCGCAAAAAGCAGTATTTAACTGCAATCAATGATTGTTTGCTATAATTAAATATTGAAATGTCCCTCGTTATGATTATGTTATTTATTGGTCTACCTGATTATCGGGTTGCAATCCGATTTGTTTGCATCCGCTGTCTTCCTGTCTTATCTAAAATTTTCGATCTCCGAGTATGGAGATCTTTTTCAAGGGAAAGTACATCACCTACTACGTTGAAAATAAATATTGATTTTCAACTTATTAGGTGATGGGCTTTCAATACCCGGAGATCGAAAATTTTTGGATAAATCAGGATGACAGCGGATGAAAACAAATAGGATCGCAACCCGATAATCAAGAAATGATCTATTCCCTGTTGCGCAACATGTTTCTTTTAAATTTTATTAGTCTGTCAGTCTTTAAATTTTTTAAATATTTATTTTTTCATATTGTGCAATTAAATGTTCATGTTACATGACAACGATTAGATATGCACGTGTTATTTCTTTATTAACTATATCGCTTTATCAACAGATAGTGGTAATAATTTTAAACTGTGGTGTATGCCTGTGTTTTCAATTAGTGATTTGATGCAGTAGTGTTTATTGTTACAAAATGGCGATCCGCTGAAAAATTTACTTTACTTTTGAAGTATTTTACCTGGTATAAAGTCAGTCAATAATGGAATAAAATCATCTACATAATTAAGGCAGACATCGTATATCGTTATTTATTATGTTGCCGGTTGGGTCAGAAGCTTTCATCGTTGTTCGTAAAACCTGCATTCTCTTTTGGCCAAGTTCAAGGTAATATCTTTTATTTTTTTGAAGCGAGACTGAAAACCGCGAGGAATCTGTATCGCCGTTATCGCCTTGCCTTAAAGCGAACTTGGCCCTAATTTTGTGGCTGTGTTAGTATGTGTTTAGAGGTCTAGATCGGTTCATTTTTTGCGTGTTATCTATGTAAATATACCCATTTCTGTATTACCTAGGTAAAAATCTCCATCTGATCTAGATTCTCCACTTCATAAATCATTCTCCATTAACAATTTTTTTCTTTATTTCATATTATTGTCGATTTTTTCTTTATAAGGATTATTTTTCTCATTGTGTCTATTTGTTTAAAAAAAATTTTTTTGTCATGGTTTTATGGCAGTGACTCATCAGTTATTAAAGACTGCTGTATTGCTGTCTGTCATGATGACGATGGTCTAGCAAAATCATTTTCATTGTACCAAAGCGGAATTCAGGTTATCTCGTAGTCTGTTCAGAAGATTTTCTCTGCGCCTGTGTTTTTTCACTTTGACAAAAGTTGCTATTAGTTTTTGCATTAACATTTTGTCGCAATTCGCACGGTTTTGTACAACTACTTGTTCGATATTTACATTTTTCTAGCGTACTTGCATTACAAAATGATCTTTCTCGAAGTCAGAATATCAATTTTTGAGAATACTTGGTCAAAATAAAGTCCAAGTAAATTGACCAAATTTTTAGATTTATCAAATCTTGCCGATAGTTTTGTATATAATTGGGTTTCAGGCTAGTCGTGATATATTCTATATAACCCATGTTTATATACTCGCTTTAAGATACTGTCTGCAGAACGCAGGAGAAAACCAACTAACTGAAATGAGCCTGGTTTATGCTTTTAAGGTCCAAATACGATAAGCTGCAGTGCCATGAATTGTAATTAATAGAAAAATGAAATCTGAAATAATGTAGTGCAAAATATATCGAGCTTTGCTGTATATGACGTATTAGTAAGATATACTATTATATTAACCATTTTTGCTCATGGTTATTAGGTAGTGAAGTTTTAGCTCATACTGTTTTATTGCTGTCTGGGATGATGATGATGATGATGATGATGATGGCGGTGGTGGTGGTGGTGGTAATGACCAATATTATTATTTAGTGTGCAATTTTTATTGCATATACTGACTAATTTACTCTATTTTCATTTTGATTCTTTCTACTGTACGTCGACCAATTGCTCCTTTATGCTGTGAAAATACACCGCATTTCCTTCTTCTTCACTTAATATTTGAAATTCAGTATTCGAATAATCTGGTTAACCACTTCAGTGATAAAATAAAGGGCAATCTGATTTAACTGCTGGTTTACTATTATTATTAATTTTATCCGTTACATTTAGCGAATGTTCAAAATTGTTTAGGCGCTTTCTACTTCTCAGCAGTCGAAAAACAAATTCGTTCTGGTATTGGATGGGTGAGCACTGGCATAGTTTATTGTGACTGACGGCGGTTTGGCCATGTTGTTCGACGACTGGTGTTTACATCAAGCTCCCAAACTTGATTTTAAGTATTGATATTATTTGTTATCTGTGGTCTTCTTAGCGAGATCACGTAAAAATGTCAAATCCTTGCCTTTCAAAAAATGACGTCTAACTTATCTAACTTGCGTCAAAATCAACATACCTTTATTTGGTATGTGATCCAATTTTAAGATGATAAATTTGGTGACTAAGAGCTTTGCCTTTAATTTCCACCAAGTTTTGAATTCTACGGCAGTGTACCATTTGTAGAACATTAAACTCATTCTGTGTTGTTTTTTAGCAGTTTAGATTAATTGAATAAATAATAATAAAATGTATTCTTTATTTGACATCTTAAATTATTCCTAAAAATTCTAATAGCGTTACCCTTAACCATCGAATATAGTGCACATTTAGCCAAGAAATCTTATTTTTAACGTGCTTTGTTTGTATGATTTCCGAAATATGTTGAAACGACGCAATAAAATACTAATATGTATATATTTATTGTTTTCTTATTATATATCTACAACGTCTCGGTTAATGGGTAGGAGCTGTGTATATGATTTCCTATATCTTACATATGCATTGGGGGTCTGATCCACGATAGTCAGGTTACCGTTGTGCTCAGATGATGAACATGGAAGGTCGAAATGCGTCGAACGCGAGACTGGTAACATAAAATGCTAAATACTATTTGTTGTGGAGAGCTAATATATATAAAAGTATGTATTATGTTTTGCGAACCTAGTAACAAATTAGTTCAGTTGTGACCAGGAGGATAAACTCAAGGCAGCATGAACGGAAAGTATAATCCATGCACATTCGTTTCGTGCTTGCTGGCGACTCATCAGTCAGGAGCTGGTATTACGCCCTTTAACTACTATATATTTGAGAAGAATGTTGGATAATAGGACGGTACGATCTCCTGACGAAGGTAAACCTTCAATAGTAAGCTAACATCATATAAAGTCTATGACAATGGACCAGCGCTAACTCACACTATGTAATACATATATATACCGAGTCTATAAAGGATACTAGCACTATGGCTATTGTGCAGTAACCGATACCAACATTATTGTACCGAAAGAGACATGGTACTAACACTATGGTTTCCGAGTCGGTACATGGTACCAACTCAGGTATAGTATTGGCGTATACATCTTTCGGTACAATAATATCAGTATCGGGTTACTAAACAATAATTGCCATAGTGTTAGTATCCCTTAAGTAGACTCGGTATATATATTATATAGTGTGATTTAGCGTTGAAGTCGCATTGTCGTAGACTATATGATGTTAGCTTCACTATTGCAGGTTTACACATTCGTCTAGGAGATTGTACCGTCCTATTATCCAACATTCTTCGATCAAATATATTGTGGTTAAAGGGCGTAATACCGGCTCCTACTGATGAGTCGCCAGTAAGCACGAAACGAATGTGCATGAGATTATACTTTCCGTTCATGCTGCCTTTGGTTTATCCTTCTGGTCACAACTGAACTAATTTGTTACTAGGTTCGCAAAACCTAATACATACTTGCATATATATTAGCTCTTCGCAGCAAACAGTATTTAACTGTAATATATTGAATTGAATGATGTCATGCTTACCGCGAAATGTGATAACTGATATCGATGAAGGCCAGAGTGTATGGTTTAACTGGAGTAACAGGTGTTCGGAAATTGTTGTAATTCTCAATTTGGGTGAACTTTAGCATAAATTTATATCCATCAGGTTGGTATCATGTACCGACTCGGAAACCATAGTGTTAGTACCATGTACCTTTTCGGTACAATAATATTGGTATCAGTTACTAACACAATAGCCATAGTGTTAGTATCCTTACAGACTCGGTATATATATTATATAGTGTGAGTTAGCATTGAAGTCGCATTGTCGTTGACTTTATATGATGTTAGCTTCACTATTACAGGTTTACACATTCGTCTAGGAGATTGTACCGTCCTATTATCCCACATTCTTCACCAAATATATAATGGTTAAAGGGCATAATACCGGCTCCTACTGATGAGTCGCCAGTAAGCACGAAACGAATGTGCATGAGATTATACTTTCCGTTCATGCTGCCTTTGATTTATCCTTCTGGTCACAACTGAAAAAATTTGTTACTGGGTTCCCAATATCTAATATATACTAACATAAAATGTTACCTGCCTATCAAATTATTGTTTTCTACCGTTGTATTTCTGATAGAAGCCTATTTATTCAATTGTGTATTAGGTGTTACGCACAGTAAAAATGAGTGGGAAAAATTAGTTCAAATTTGACCAGAATTATAAGTCAAAGACAGCATGTACGCAACGTATAGGCTCATCAGCACATTCATTTCGTTCTTGCTGGCGACACATCAGTAGGAGCCGGTACTGCGCCCTATACCAACTGTATATTTTGGCGAGGAACTTTGGAAAATTGGAGATAGTATACCATAGCACGCAATTTATGATAACTATTGTAAGAATCGACTAGAAAATCGATTGATTATACAAATCGGAAATTATGTATCGTCTTCGCATCTGAAAAATATCATGATATCGCTGTCAGTACGACTGGCCTTAGATTAATGCTCGTTGTGCGAAAAATTCTAATGACAGCCAATATGATTGAAACAGTTTTCTAGCGCAGTAATGGTAGAATGCTATTTCTAACGAGTATGATTATTTGTATAGCAAATAAAGAAGCTTCACTGTTGAATATGTTAGAACGCTTGATTGAACTACTTCATTTTCTGCGATTTATTTTTTCAGCAGTGTTCATAAAGGCTGTTTTTAAAGTACAATAGGTATGGTGTTTTGATTTTGACTTTTTCAGTCGATTCAGGTAATTTACGAAGCATTTTCTTATTATGTGACATTGAACAGAATATATTTCTTAGTTTTCTTCCGTATGTTATGACCACTCAAAACTCTTTACTATGGTTCTTTAACCAAATCTTTGGCACTAGATTTCTTTTAATCTACTCAGTGAATTATGCTTGTGATGCTCAGGTTATCTAAGTTTATCTATGGGAGCGGCAATTCAGTTTGTTAATTTATTCGCGTATATGCACACGTTGGGTCGTTCTTTTTCGTCTGCTGGGTCTATTCATTGATCAATCGATGTTTCAGAATGGTGGAACACGTTAGTCTATTTTTGAACATATATTTGGTTTTTGTTCGTTCGCGATGGATGTTCTGGGTTCGAATAAATTTTTTTTACAAATCAGCGAATTTTCCATTTAACACTTCATTTACTATTTTGTTCGTTAACACATCGCCAAATAATATTATATGGAAATCTAAAAAAGCGCGTACATTTAACAAACTTAACTTGTTCATTTTTTAATACTTCTATCAAACAAAACGACTTTCTTCGTTATAGCTATGCGCATTTTAGTCCACCAATAACCAAAAAATGGCAAATGGTCAAAAATGAAAATTGTTCTGTCATATTATTTAATTTAGCATTAATGTTCGTCTACGCATATACAGTAAATCTATTAGTGGCCTATATGTGTATAATTTTATGCTATACAATATTTTTACTCAAAATAGCGTCTCTAGGTTTACATGGTACGCAAAGACTGCTGTTTATAGCCTAAGTTACAGATATGCTCTTCAAAAATGGGTATGACTTTTCGAGGTAATATTTTTGATTTCGGAACACCAACATATGTGCTTTTATGTATCAGGTATAGCGTATCAACTACCAATTGATTTAATTAGAAGCAGAATGAAATGCCCACGTCAGCATGGACATATGCTTCAAGCTTAATGGCGTCTGATTAGTAGGAACCGGCACTGCATCCCACCAAACTATATGTTTGTGGTATATATCTGAATAGGTCAATTTCTTATACGTACGTGTATTCAATTAGAGGTAGAGTTTACATCATATATATTTTTCATCAGAGGGACTTTAAAGATAAATCACTATATTATCTGTACCAAGTCTATCGAGAAAAAATTTTTTATAATGTTTGAGGTGGGCTAGATTTCACTGACAAGAAAAATAACAAACAATTTGAACACCTGCTAATTCAGCAAAGCATTTTTTCAGGCCTCGATCGACATTAGTTATTACATTTTAATGGTTATCATGAATGAATAGACACAAATCTTACTCCAAATAAATTGAAAACAAAGTTTCTTAATTAGTCGCTATGCCATTTTTTGATTATTTTATTACTCTAAAGAAGGCATCCGGCAGAGATGGTCGAAATACTATAAACAAACTGGCGCTTCTAAACTGTAATTACGCATAATTCACATAGGATATTCATCATTATCATGCGCGACATCATCATCATTCACAACAGTACAAAAGGCATTATCAACTAATGTTTTACTGCCATATGGCCATAAGAAAAAATTAAAATTTAAAACTGATAAATACTGTAATCAAGGTGCGATCTTGATATAAACACCTGACCCTTTATGTACATACATTTATCAGTATAAACTAAGCATTGTACAGTGTTGAAATAGCAATTCTTCCAGTAGACCGGTTTCGTACTTATTGCAAAGTCATAACGTACTGTCCAGAATTTGCCGCAGACAAGGCTCAAACCTGGGCGCGTCTGCTTCGGAATCTGGTGCTCTAACCTCTGAGCCACCCTACCGGTCACTCCATATAATTGTGAAATTTAACATCGATATATTAATTTAAACAACGCTGTCTGAACTAGGCATTAACGTAACAGGATTTAATCGTTTCCTACCTAATACGTAACTTACTACGTCTTTGGTTCAAAGCTTTGACTGGATTTTATCAGACAATTCGACTGCATCTCTATTAATGGTGACCTTTTTTGTAACGATTTCTAGCCTCTGTACGTATGCCTTGAGCGCAATGATTACAGACTTTGTCTGACGCACTACCATGGCAGCGCTTTGTCTCTGTTGATACCGCCAAACTTCACGTGGATTGGGCGCCAGACTTTCCATTTAAGGTCAATGAAAACCTATAAATTGCATTGTATTGTATTAAAAAACCGAATTCATTAGTTAGTAAAAACACAGAATTCAAAACTTCATGTAAAAAGAATGATAAACAACGCATACCATTGCTGCTTCAAATTATTATGGAGGCCGCTGTACCTATCAGTTTGATATTTTTACACAATGTGCTATGATATGCGCGTCGTGCCTCCCCATTCCGTCATTCAAGATGCCAACGTTCTTAGACTTATTTGTATTTAACTACGAGATCGTCTTCAGACCAGTTATTATTTTTAAGCCCTGCTATTGATACAAAAAACTTATATTTCGGCTTATGCTCAGGTACTACTAAAGATCCTATCTAACAAATTTTGTAAGAATTTAAAATTTTATTTTCGTTTTAGCGTAAAAAGTATGAGAGATGATCTTATCTATCTACAACGCGGACCAACAACCTCACGGAATTATACATTGAGCATGATTGTGAGAAATTTGTCTCGGTGCTAAGACGGTAGCACTGAAATTCACTTTTTTTAGCTTTTCATAGATGAATGGTGGGAATCGCATAAAAACAAGTCATGACCAGAAAATAATGCCCAATATTAAACAATGTATGACACAACGTTGCATCCTCTCTAACCAAGGGTATCTGGAGTTGAAAAGTACTGGTGTAAGTATGTATTAGGCGTTGCGAACCTGGTAACAAATTAATTCAGTTGTGACCAGAAGGATAAAACAAAGACAGCATGAACGGAAAGTATAATCTCATGCACATTTGTTTCGTGCTTACTGGCGACTCATCAGTAGGATCCGGTATTACGTCCTTTAACCATTATATATTTGGATGAGGAATGTGGGATAATAGGACGGTACAATCTCCTAGACGAATGTGTAAACCTATAGTAATGAAGCTAACATCATTTAAGGTCTCGAAAATGCGACTTCCAGCTAACTCACTTTATAAAGTATATATAACGAGTCTGTAAAGGATACTAACACTATGACTATTATGTTAGTAATCGATACCAACATTGTATTACCGCAAAGGTACATGGTACTAACACTATGGGTTCCGAGTCGGTACATGGTAGCAACCTGATGGATATCAATTTATGCTATAGTTCACCGAAATTGAGATTTACAACTATTTCTGAACACCTGTTACTCCAATAAATCCACACACTCTGGCTTTGATCGATATCAGTTATTACATTTCGCTGTAAGAATGACATCCTTGAATTGAGTATATAACAGTACTGGTGTAATTTTGCAGATGAAAGGGTCCAGTGAAGAGTCTTTTTAGTTTTGCCTTATGGTTCTACAAGAATCCACTGTTTGTTGGGCAAAGGTGATAGAACAGTCGAAGATGCGACAGTTGAAAAAAAACAATCAGAGCCTCATAATTGTTTTATTTAAATGATAAAAACGAATATATCTGTTAAAGACATATGTTACTTAGGCGCCTTTGAAATAATTATGCGTTGATAGACTTTCAAATCAATAGCATTAATATATCCATCGCGCACGGGTTAGATACTGTGTTTTATGTTTTAGTATCAAATATAGCTTCAAATAGACTATACTTTTATTAAGCCTACTCCAGTTATTTCGTATTTATCCCATTTTCTTGACTCCACTAAGCACATTTATCTAGATGTAATTTTTTTAAACCTTTTCTAATCAATTCCCACGCTAGCCTAGTTTTTGCGGCCTTTGTAGGTTGTCTACGAATACTAAACATCCTCGCGAAATGTGCGCAAAGTGTTTGACTACGAACAACACTCCATCACACGACTATTGAAGTACAAGCTTATTTTTTTACAGTGTGACTCGTCCGTCTTCATCTTTACAAGTAAAAATTCTATGTAATTGAAAAAGATGCTATTCTGTTTGTCCTGCAGGTTCATCTATTCATAAAAAAGTAATTTAGTCTCTAGGAGTTTTGTGTTTTTGCGCATGTTCACGCAAATGAGCTTTACACAAGGTAATAGAACGCTCAATGGTTGCGCGGGCGCATATATATATATATATATAAAATGTGATTGGTTATTATATCAAGATCGTAACCTTAATTTAAATAGTTGTTATCACCGCCCGTGCACCCAATGATCTCTTAATTATATAAATGCTCAATTCAATACCACTTCCTAAGGTTAGTTGTCATTTATGCGTATAAATGCTCAAAGTACGGCTTAAGATTTATAATATTAATACTGAGTACTGTCATAATGTGGAATACACAATAATCTAGTAAAATTGACTGTGTTAGCTATATTAGGCTATGATCATGGTATACTATCATTCTATATATTATGGAATTCTGTTATAATGCTACTTATTTTAAATCTTGTCTAGCTTGTTGTAAATGATATTAGCGGGCATCCACGTGAATTATAAAAATAGGCAAGCAATGCGGGTAGGAAGCTAAAAAATGGATTGATGCATTGGTGTTATCAAGTATGGCATACATTTTATGGCGTCAAGTCTAATCTTCGTCGGCCTAACTCTACACAGCAATCCTAATTGTTTATCAATAATTTCCATACAGAAAGACGGATGTGCATAAAAACAATAGTCTAAGAGCTACAGCGTCATTGCTGAAGAATTGTGAAAAATATATTTTTTGTTAGTTGTTGGCTGTAAAAATAAAACTAGCTAGCCCATTCCCAGTGCGTGTAACTTTTTAACGTGTAGACTGCATAGAAAAATCAATGGTTTAAGCATGGAAATTGCATTAGTCACATCAGTGGCTCAACACATCAGTAATGACAGACAATCGTTAAAATGCGTCAGTTGGTTTGGTTTACATTAGTTTTGCAGTAACGGTATTCCCTATTCAATATCTTAAAATACTGCTTGTATTTAATACATTTCAACCGGAAAACACACACACATACACACACACACACACACATATATATATATATATATATATATATATCTGTAAACAAATTTTTAGAACTTATTAATATGATTAAACAGCGGAATGATGGAACCTACTTAACTTTGAAGAAAAATTGACTAAAATTTCCTCATTCATGAATTAGTCGAAATATGTTAGACTATTCCTGTGTAAATGGCTTTAAGGTAAGTATATTTTACAACATAAATCGTACTTAAAATTACCTGATCTGCGTTTTGGCGCTTGCTTCATTTTTTTTCGTGAAATGCAACTGATGAAGGCCTACGGTAAGATAGGCCGAAATATTTTGCCAAAAGAAAATTACTGGAACAATGAAAGCTGCGTTAGTCAAAACGCAGATCATGTAATTTCAATTAATCCAGGTTCGCAACAAAGAAATTCCTTCATAAATCGTACTTTCCGACAGGATCTACTTATAATAATATAGCTGACATAAATTTAATTATAAGTTTTAAAGTAAAAGCAATCTATCTTAAAATCATGGTTTGCCAGGTAGATTCTACCACATGAGTAAATAAAACGTTTGTTCACAACGCGGGTACTATGGAGTTTCGTGGCTAACAAAAAAATATTTAATATTGACAAATTCTAATTATAAGCTTATGACAAGCTTATTATATCTTTTTTTATAAAGTTTAAAATTTTATCAAAATGGACCATGCGAATGAAGATTCACCATACTTAAACCTAAATAAACATTGGTTGCGCAGGTCGTGATAAAAAATTATTTAAATCAGGTTTGCGATCTTGTTAGAAACACCAGTCCCATGGTATTCATAAATTTGTCAGTACAAACTAAGCATTGTACAATGTAGCAAATGCAATTTATCCAGTAGACCGGTTCTATAATTATTTGGAACTATTCAAGTAATGTACAGAATTTTCTGCGTACGGGGCTCGAACCTTGGCACGTCCCTTTCTGAGTGAATATTTGGCACCATTCGTAGAAATTTAAAAGCTTTAAAGAATAGTGCAGCAGTCGCGGCAAAGATTTCGCACATTGTCGCTTCTATCAGATATAATCAAACGATACCAAGAATGCAGTATAACTCGTACACTCCAATGATTAATTAGTTGCACATTTTATAAAAGCGTGCCAGATGTATCACCTGCCGAAGATATTTTCAACTAGTTTGGCGTTATTGCTATAGTCTGTTCCATATCTACTTTAAAATATATATTTCATTTTGGCCTTGCAATTGGTTTGATTATTTGTTACAAATAAATGATAAATAATGAATAGTCTTTTCCTTATCTCTTTCAAAATTCACGATTTGTTGCAGTCCCGAACGAATATACTAAAACATCTTGAACACACACACACACAAATATATATATATATATATATATATATATATATATATATATATATATATATAAAGGTAACCTGCATTTCATTGAAAACTGCCTTCTTTTTCCAATTTAAGTGTTGCACATGTTTTCACAATCTAATTGATTCACATAAGCTATGTATAATTTCTGTGCATCGAATATGATGACGTATAATGTTGGAAACATTCATCTATCGAAACATTGTAAATACCTATTAATGACTATGTACATCATAAAAATGCTAAAGTACTTTATTTTGTGAAAAATGATTTTGTACTTATATATATATATATATATATATATATATATATATATATATATATATATATATATATATATATATAAATGTAACTTGCTTATGACCACAAACGACTGACTGTCGTTAGAACGAATGCATGTGTTTACTGCACTATTAATTAGCTTAATAGATTTCAGCTTACCATATTTTTAATATCGAATGCGAGTTTTTCAAGAGTTAGACACCGTGTATGTTTGATGCAGTTATCGAGTTAACATACTTTGAATTCTTCTGTTCGTAGTTTTTGCACATTATGTGTCGTATGACATGAGAAAGTAGTGTTTTATTATATGCTTCATTTTGCAACCAACGGAGTTGTGGAATTATAAGTCTATCGGTTATAGGCACTCGCACAATATTGTAATATCTTTGAAATTAAGTGTATTTTTATAAGTAAGTAGTAAATAATGTAATGCTATGATTCTATCCTGAGATGGTATATTTATCATGGAAAATTTTGATTACTCAATACCAACTGCAAACGAAGCGTTATTTTTCATTTTTGCCATTTAATGTCGTTTTATCTAATGAAGTTTATTGTGCTACTTACATAGAAGAAAAAAGCTTATAATCTAATTAGTTTGGCTTACATTTCATAATTTATTTTGCTGAACAAGATACGCCTTTCATTAATTTTAGTATATTAAGATATTTAGTTAAGTTTTTATTCGTGAGTAGTTTTTTTAAACGATATCTTTGATATATAAATAATTTGAATTAGGAAACAATTTGTTCATTGATACATAAATTTATTACAAAGCAGGTTTATACTGAAATCGACATGGACGAGATATGGCCTCCATAAATTTAAAAGAAGCTCCGTGCAATCTCTATTTTTATACATGTCACAGCTGCTCTTTGCGCTATGTATGGCGGACTAACGGATTACAGTTTAAGCGAATCAACGAGCATTTTAGGCAAAATAAAGAAAGTTTCTGCAATAGCTGAACACGTCTATTTTATTTTATTTCAATCAAGGTTTCGATCTTGATGTAACAACCAGTCCCATTTGTCAGTTTAAACTAAAAACTTAATAAAGCAGAAAATGCAATTGGTCTAGTAGAACGGTATCTTCATTATTAGGAACTGTTCAATTTATGTTTAGAATTTGCCATGGACAAGGCTCATATTTGGGCGCGTTTGTTCGGATTGTGTTACTATAACCACGGATCCACCCTGTCACACGCTACACACAGTTTTCAGTTATATACTAGCTAATGTTTATTGGTTAGCCTTTACTTTTAGGTTTAGCCAATATGGCGTATCTTCAAACCTAAAGTTCACACTGACAACCCAAATTCTGTTATTATAGAATAGACACCACGCTACCTGTGAAAGTGATATCGAATTGAACATATTTTTTATAAAACACTCCATATCAGTCGAATATCCCGGTTGTTTTCAAAGCGAGAAGCAAAGAGTTAAATGCAGAGAATGTTGCCAGCCGTGACATCTTTAAAAATGAATTTCGTACATGTGTTGAATATAACTGGGTGAATTGCGCGCACTTGTGTTTGTCCGCGTGCCTCTTCATGTGAATTTCACCTTCCTCATTAAATGTGTATTTAATAAAGGCTATTTCCCCTTGTTTTTCAAAATTCAGTATTTGAAGTACCAGATCGTCCAACCAAGATTAGTTTTGGTGAAAAATGGCTTTTTATTCCATGCTGCTTGTATTTGCTTTTTAATAAAATTATGTTTCAAGACAAAATTTGTATCTCAATATAAATCACTAAGCATTTATTGACGGTGCGGCTAAGGTCAGAGCTAAATCTCATTTTTTCACAGCATAGTATGTAAATTGAGGTTTGTTATTTCACTTTCGTGATTTTTTGATGGTTTTAGATATACGTTGTTACATGTCACTGAAGTTAGTTTTGTTATATTATGTTGAATTACGTTATATTGGGGAGATAAACTGCTCATTTTCAAATAAGACACTTGAAGCTCTCAAACTCGATTTAACGTATCATTACCACCACCCGCGCAATCAATGATTGTTTAATTCTATTATCTATAGATATATCGATACACGAGTCTCTGACTTTGGCAACTAGGTAATTTCTATTATGTTACTCCAAACGTGAACATTTTAATCTTTGCAGGTGAAAATTTCTGTTTAAGCTTATTATTTCGTTTTTTAAGAAAAGGAGTTTAGCGCTTTTTGTTGCGTAATTTTTTATGCGGTGTATCTAATTACATATTTGCATGTTTGTAATCTAAGACCATATTATAGTTTAAATAGAGTGTTTCATTTTGAAAGCATTTCCTCATTTTGTAGAAATTTTGTCTGAGTTTGTACTGCTATTTATGATTATGATAATTATTTTTTTGTTGTTGATAATTACTGTGTTTTTGAAACTGATTTTGATGATGATGATGATGATGATGATGTTGATCATATTGCATACCACTGATGTCAAATTGTGTTTATATGTAAATTGATGTGTTAGAGCATTAATTAATACTAGTTCTATGTAAAAACTTTTCAACTATTATTGTTATTTGGATAAGGAAGCACAAGTTTAGCGAGTTGTCAGGCGACTGTTGACGCTACAGCCTTAGCATCAGAGCAGATGTGTCACCACCATACGCAAAATAAACTTGCAACTGCTAATCCAGTGTAGAGGAATGTTTTTTTCATTTCTCTAACTATACATATACTTAAAACCCCGTAATTCTATTTTCGTGCGTCCACAATCGAAATTTAAAAAAATGCTTATGATGTTAACAGCTTACAATGCTCAGTTTATAGCTGTGATTAACGCTTTGTGCCGAATCGGCACATACTATCAACAAAATGGATATCAGGATGTGCTAAATTTCGACAAAATTAAGAATTATAACTACTTCTGTACACCTGTTACCCAATAAAATTCATACACTGGCTTTGATCGAAAGCAATAATCACATTTCGCGGAAATCATGACATAATTGAAATAAATTATATATATATATATATATATATATATATATATGTATATATATATATAATTTTTTGTTGCGGAGAATTTATATATGTGCAATTGGACATTAGGCGCTGCGTACATATTACACGCAATACATAATACACAATTGCACGTATTTTAGGCAACAAGAGTATATAACTATTATATTTTTAGCTGAATTTTATCCTAATTTCCACGAAATGTTATGATCGATATCGGCCAAAGCCATAATGTATAGATTTATTGCAGTATCAGATGTTCAGAAATTTTGTAATTTTCAATTTTGGTAAAATTTAAATACATTTTGTTGTTACCATTTACAGATTCAAAATTTTGAAACAATAGTGTTGGTAATATTTATACGCTCGGTGTATATTATATATGGTGCGTTGGCTTTGAAATTGTATTGCCAAAGACATTATATAAAATTAATTCTATTACTTCTTGATTACATATTTCTATAGAAAACTTTATTTTCCAATCGTTCCACAAAATATATTGTGGTTGTAGGGCGTAGCACTGGTGCCCACTGATAAGTCACCAATAAGCCAAAATCGCATGTGCACACGAGATTATACTTTCCGTTTATGCTGAACTTAGTTTATCCTTATGTTCCTATTTGAAAAAAATTGTTACTTGGTTTGCAATGCATAAGACAAGTATTATAATCAAGATTGCGGTCTTCATATAAGCACCTGATACATTAATTACTTGCAT
>JAQBSW010008929.1:27500-31430 GCA_029291075.1 Eudiplozoon nipponicum
TAGGGTGGGGGTGTAAACCAGAAAGTTAAGGTTGAAATCACTATTTGTTTTAAAATCAAATGAATAGTTAGAGATGAAATTTTGAAGACTATATTCATAATAATTGTTTATTCATTTGTTGAATAAAAGCCCACTAATAAGTCAATCTTAATCTGATGTTCTTAATCTTTTACTGGAGCTAGCTTCAGTTACCAATTCATGCAATCGCCTTTTTTCTTCCACTAGCTAGTGCAGTATTCCAAATCGGACCTAAAGATTTTTCAACAGCTGTTTCATTCATAATATTATCTCTAGATTTAATTTCTATAGATTCCCTAATCAATCTCGTCATCCTATTACGACTACATATTGCTATGCGTTTGCATTCCTCCCAGTCGATAGTATGCCCAGTCTCCATTACATGACGAGCAAGATCAGATTTAGCAATATGTCCATATTTACACGCAGTTTTATGTTCTCCTCTTCTTACTTTGATTGGACGTATGGTTTCACCAACATTCTTGAGACTGCAATCATTGCATGGGACCTCATACAATCCTGAAGTGTCTAAGGGTTCAATCTTTTCTTTTTGGTTAGGGAGTATAGTGCCTAGTGTAAGGGGCTGTCTTAAAACGGTCCTTATATTGTATTTTAAAGCTATTGATTTCACTTTCCTACTTAATATAGAGTCCGGTAATACTGCATGACCTGTCAGTTTCATTTAGATGTACGTACATGTGTATCAAAATAAAATAATTTAACCAAGTTTTTTAGTTATGCATACACATACACATGGGCATGCGTGGCGTGCGCCAATAACTGTTATTAACTTCTCTATCTTGAGTACAACCTAGTGGTTTGAATTGTAATTTAGCATGTGCATTAGTCTTTCGGACTTCTGGTTTAATCACTCATGGCATGTTTTTATGACGAGTGTTTCTGAATTATGGGTCTCCCCCAACTCAGTTACGTCATTTACACTGAGTGTGTTAAAAACGAATAGTTATTGCATGCAATTGATAAATTATTATTCAGCCACTCTGGTCAAAATTAGTTAGATGAAAACAACGGTTATGAAAATGTACAAACACACACACACACATGTGACACGCGAATATCTAATGAAAGGTCAGTCTGAGGTATATAAATATTATGACTAGAGGAAATAACACACTTGCTTCATTTGTTTCGTGAAATGCAACTGATGAAGGCCTACGGTAAGCTTTGCCGAAATATCTTGATGAAAGAAAATTACTGGAACAATGAAAGCTGCGATAGTCTAAACGCAGATCAGGTAATAACACCAGTCTTATTTTGTAAAAATCTGGTATGTGCTTCGACAAGCGTGAAATCAATGCTTTACTTCATACATACTTGCATATATATATATTAGGTCTCCGCAACAAACAGTATTTAACTGTTACATATTGAATTGAATGATATCATGCTTACCGCGAAATGTGATAACTGATATCGATCAAGGCCAGAGTGTATGGATTTACTGGAGTAGCAGGTGTTCAGAAATAGTTGGAATTCTCAATTTTTGTGAACTATAGCACAAATTGAAATCAATCGTGGTAGCACCACGTACTGACTCGGCAACCATTGTGTTAGTACCACGTACCTTTTCGAAACTATAATGTTGGTATCGAGTAATTACACAATAGCTATAGTGTTAGTATCCTTTACAGACTCGGTATATATATTATATAGTGTGAGTTAGCGTTGAAGTCGCATTGTCGTAGACTATATGATATTAGATTCACTATTGCAGGTTTACACATTCGCCTAGGAGATTGTACCGTCCTATAATCCCACATTATTGACCAAAATATATAGTGGTTAAAGGGCTTAATACCGGCTCCTACTGATGAGTCACCAGTAAACACGAGAAGAATGGTTTATCCTTCTGGTCACAACTGAACTAATTAGTTACTAGGTTCGCAACACCTAATACATACTTGCTTTACTTCATCTGCCTACATTTGATAGGCCACAGAATCGATTCCAATGATAAAATAAAGTTAGATGCAGATTGCAGTGGAATCTTATCTTTCACACTAGCTAGAAGAAGTTTGGTGGTGCATGATTTCATAACTAATTTAGCTGCAACTTCCGTAAAAGCCAAAGCTTAACGCAATAAATCTCTTATACGCTTCATTGCCGCCTCACCGTTTTATTATAAGTGAATAGGCAAAGGTGTTTATCAAGAGTAGAAACATTCACAACGGATTGTATTTTATCATTAGGTTTATACGTATCTGTAAAATATGGTGGGTAATCGTTAATGATAAGAGTGTTACGTGCACAATCTAACTTAGTCGGTAAACCGTTTGTCGAACAGATGCGTAGTGTCTAATTACAAACAAAGCTTTTTTTCTATTTCAATGGGCAGTAGCTATTAAAATGCAAATATTGCACTGTCCATCATCAAGGAAAGATAGATTATCATCCTCCTAGTTTTCAATTTTAAATCTAAAATTCGGATGCAATTCATTGAATTTATTGGGTAGTTTTCCGGCTATCACAGACAAAAAATATACCATCAACATAACAGGTATATAATTTGACTTTACTTATTAAATCAAAGTTCGTTATTTCCATCAGCCACATAAACATATCGCCATGATGAGGGCCAGAGAGTAAACCACGTCTAAGCAATCTTTAGGTCTGAATAGTTGACCATTAAAAACGACTTGAATACCTAAACAGCATAAATACAACAACCTCTCCTCATGCGTTTCACTCAGTTTAAATTTTTAAAATTATTCCCGGACATAATGGCATACAAACTCATTAAATTAATTTAAATGAGCATTAATAAATAGCGACCCAAAATCAAATCAACATATAAAATTATCTTTAGCTTTTTGAAGAAAATTCGAAGGTTCCTCCAAACTGTACAAAGATAGGTGATCCCACATCGGCTTGAATAGGTTGGCCAACCATTTCGCTACCTCATTCATTGGCATATTTGTTGTATACACAACTGGTCTCATTGGAATGCCATGTTTGTGCGCCTTTGGTAATACGTTTATCCTCGGTAGCTGCGTTACAACCGGTCTCAGCTGTTTGTTTTTAGTGTGTTATCCGTCCGTCTTGTAGAAGGTAGAATAACTCTGTCGAAATGACTTTCCAAGTTTATTCGTGGTATCAGTGTTAAAATTAAATTAAAACTGTGGACCAGTATTCAATCAAAGAATTCAAGTTCGAAAATTCGATATAAGGAATTGTCTTTAATTTAAAAAAATTTTGTGTCAAGTCATACAGTTTTGCTTGAATTTTTTTGTTATAGAAATTGACTACAGTAGATATGAGACTAGAACTGAGGGTTACAATTTAGCTATTAGACACTTCAAGAATTTGCTCTGATTTATATATATATGTTAGTTCTCCGCCACAAACAGTATCTTACAAATGATTCTGTCAGGATTTTTGGTATATATATACTTGTGCGCGCGTGTGTGTGTTTAAGTTCTTTTCTTATAACAAAAGGTAATTATACATTTAAATAGGTGTTTTGGCATAAGAAATGAATTATAGAATAAATAAAATCTGTCTGTTATGAATGGTGTGTCAATAGGCATATCAGTGAATAAAATTGAAAAGGAATTTTGATTGAGTGTGTAGTAAAGGAAATAGTGCATCAACACCAAAACGAGAGTTTGTATTTAAAGATGAACTCCTCAGTAGTAGTCAAGCTTGCTGCGGACAATAACCGAAACCACGACTGTTTTATGCATAGATAGGCCACTCATCCCCTGCACCAAAGGTCGCATCTATTCCATACACTTATGAATTTTCTATTAACCTTATATGAATAGGTACTTGATGTGGATATCTTTCATATACACTGTCGATTTCCGCCTGGAACAACTGCGATTTCTATTAGGGAGTTTCCAGCTACTGGTTTCAGAGGCATGGTCTGGTGGCCCCGGATCGCATTTGCAA